>LZPO01076286.1:35940-57520 GCA_001675575.1 Neotoma lepida
CATGGATCATCTCAAACTTTGAAGGATTGATTCTTAGGAAAGGTCTGCCTGGGACAGACCACCTGCTTGCCTGAACTGCATCTATCTCTTTCTTAGTTTCTGCCTCTAAATGAGCCTCTGAGGATATTAACGAGACCTGTGTGAGAAAGAAGAAATTGTCAGCAGTTACAGTTAGAACTCTGCTGGGGGAGGGGTTCAGAGTCATTGGAGATATTACGGTATTGGAGTTGCACAGGTCCTCTAGGGAGAGCTATGCTGAAGGTCAGGGGCTAGAGAGGGTTGGGGAATCAGCATCCCTCATATCCCCCACCTCGTGCCCCTTTGGGGAAGGCAGTGAGTGACCTGCAAAAAGAGTCTTTGGGCCACAGGTGGGAAGTCTGATTGCCCAACCAGGTTTACAGGTCCAGCTCTCGATGGGGGTCATCTGATTGAGGAGCAGAGGGTGACTCTAAAGTGTTGTTTTTAGATAANTAGCTGTCACTGAAACACTGCTTTACATATGGGCCTATGTTCATGTCCCACGCTATGACAAAATGCCAGAGGAAAATGACTTGAGGAAAGATTGATTTCAGCTCATGCTCTCTGAGGTCTCAGTTCCTAGTTGGCTCCACTGTTTTGATGGTGGATAGGTCCAAAGCTGTGGGCCTGTGGTGAGACAAAGCATCACAGTGGATAGGTCCATAGCTGTGGGCCTGTGGTGAGGCAGAGCATCACAGTGGATAGGTCCATAGCTGTGGGCCTGTGGTGAGGCAGANATAGCTGTGGGCCTGTGGTGAGGCAGAGCATCACAGTGGATAGGTCCATAGCTGTGGGCCTGTGGTGAGGCAGAGCATCACAGTGGATAGGTCCAAAGCTGTGGGCCTGTGGTGAGACAGAGCATCACAGTGGATAGGTCCAAAGCTGTGGGCCTGTGGTGAGACAAAGCATCACAGTGGATAGGTCCATAGCTGTGGGCCTGTGGGGAGTCAGAGCATCACAGTGGATAGGTCCGTAGCTGTGGGCCTGTGGGGAGGCAGAGCATCACAGTGGATAGGTCCAAAGCTGTGGGCCTGTGGGGAGGCAGAGCATCACAGTGGATAGGTTCACTGCTGTGGGCCTGTGGGGAGGCAGAGCATCACAGTGGATAGGTCCATAGCTGTGGGCCTGTGGGGAGGCAGAGCATCACAGTGGATAGGTCCATAGCTGTGGGCCTGTGGGGAGGCAGAGCATCACAGTGGATAGGTTCACTGCTGTGGGCCTGTGGGGAGGCAGAGCATCACAGTGGAGAGGTCCGTAGCTGTGGGCCTGTGGGGAGGCAGAGCATCACAGTGGATAGGTCCATAGCTGTGGGCCTGTGGGGAGGCACAGAATCATGGCTTGTGATGGAGGAGAGCGAGAGGAGAGGACAGAGTTGAGAGGAAAAGGGGGAGGAAAGGAGTAAAGTAAGGGGAAGAGAAAAGGAGAAAGGAGAGAGGAAAGCAAGAGGGGCAAAGATTGGGAAATAGGACTGGGGAAAGCGGTATGCCTTCAAAGCTCGTCTCCAGTGACCAAACCCCAACCCCTAACACATCATTCACGGTACTTATCCTTGGATTAACCCATCGATGTAGCCAGTATTCTCATGATCCATTCACCTCTCAGTAACACCACCAATGAGGACCAAGACCCCAACGTAAGAGCCTTTCTGATGGACACTTCACTGTAAGCACCACAGGGTCCGTGTGCAGCTCTCTTAGGCCATCTCACAGTAAGCCCCGAGAGCTTATTCAAACCAGGCAATGGGAGTGCAAGCAGCCTTTGAGCTCCACCGTTTGTGCTCACATTCTAGAAAAGGCCAGGCTAACTAAGGACATGTCACCACTGGGGAATTATATTCTGTACACAGCCTTTCAGTCACTACAGCAAGTGACCTTTAGATGTTACTCGAGCTGTTATTTTGATCGAGATAGGGGTCCACCTTTCTTTCAGGTCTTCTCAGGACTCCATCTTAACTTTAGCCCTAAACAACTCACTCTGAGCCATAAGGGTTTGAGGACAGAGAGGAGGGGGCTGGAGGAAGCCTACTTTGCCCACAGTGGAAACACTTGGCAGACTTCTGCTTAGACTGGACAGACTGAAGAAGACTGTACTTCCAAAAAAATCTTAACATGGGACAGATTCATGTTGGAAACCTTAGATCCATACATTTAAATACTCCAAGTGTTACTGTTTTATCTTCTAAAGTCTATTGAGCAACAACAAAGCCTCTGACTTTAAAGCAAGTAAATTTATAAACAAAGACAAAAATAGAGGTAACAGGATGTTAAATTTTTATTTCATTTAATTATTTTTAGCTCCTAAGGTTGAACACTCTACCACTGAGTTATAACTCTAGCATAAGATCTTTTAGGAGATAATAATTATTTAATGTGGGGAACTACCTACACTTAGAATACATTGGTAGATTAGAAAAAATATTCATTTAGGGGCTGAAGAGATGGCTCAGTGGTTAAGAGCATTTACTGTGCTTCCAGAAATTCTGGTTTCAATTCCCAGAACCCACATAGTGGCTCACAACCATCTGTAACTCCTGTTTCAGGATATCTGATACTTCTGACCTTCAGGGGGTTCCTGCACATATNTAGTTCACATACATACATTCAAGAACACATATAGACACATACACATAAAATAACAAAATTAAACATTTAAAAAAATTCCTTTAAAAATACAAAATTTTTGTGTGTTCAAAGAACTATTTAAACTGATACCATCAATATTTACATATACCACCATTCACTTCTGTTTTTTAGGACAAGATCTCACATATTCCAAGCTGTCCAAAAACTTGCTGTGTAGGCATGGATGACCTTGAATGTTTCCTGACTTTACCTCCTGAGTACTGGGGTTACAGGTGTGTACATGATGATGTCTGGTTTGTGCAGTGCTGAGGATCAAACNCAGGGCTTCATGCATGTTAAGCAAGCATTCTTCCAGCTGAGCCACATCCCCAGTACCACTCACTGTTAATGGAATAGAAAAGCTTTTACTTTTAGTCCATATTGCTCCTCCCTGTGGAGAGTTCTGTTTAATTTCAAAGCTGTAAGCGGCTCCATTTGCCCCCTGTGGTTCTCTGAACTTTATGGTCACTNTGCATTCAATANCATTTCACTCTNGAGCTATAATTATGTGTTTGTACCAGAGAAAGCAAGTGCGTTGCTTCCTGAAGGCAGCTTCAGCTTTGCNGTCTGGGTTAACTCCTAGTCACAACACTCGGGGGAGAGGTATCACTGAGATGGGATCATGTCAGCTCAGAGTTCTTCCACTGTTTTGAACTCTTCAGAGAAAAGGGACCAAAGCAATCCAAATAATACAAATTATTTACCTAATTCCCTGACAGCTTAAAAACCAAGCCCAAAGACCACGTAGAGGAGGACTGAGCAGTCATTCCCAAAGCATGGCATATATATATACATTGTGAGCCACGACTGTATCCTGGGAACACAAGGGTAACTCAGGTGTTTGACTCAGTTCCTGACCAATAAGCAGGCATACCGTGTGGGCTTCTNCTAGTGTTTCTGNATTGTTACACATTTCCTGAGGCCAGGAATTCTGGGAAGCCTCAGTGTGCTCTGGATNCTGACTTTCTACCTCATTCTCCTGACTCAGCAGGAAGGAAAACNAAAGCCAAGATGGTGGGGAAGAGTACATATCCTCCATGCCAAGAAGCAGTATGTCCTCACCTTTATGTTCCCTAAATTTNCAGACGTCATGCAAGAATGGCTTTCTTTAACCGTCAAGCAAAGGGCCTACATACATAAAGCAATGAGAACAATATACATATGGCAACCTGTCACTTTCTGTGTTTCCTAANTTTCTGAACCTCTGTAGACACTCTATTGTCTACAGGTAGGTTTACACTATGATTTCTGGCTTTTTAGATGCCTACAACAAAAGGCAAACTCCGAATAAGCTGTCCAAATGGTTTCTAAAAGATGCTGAATCAGATAATAATAGTACANAGTTTGCTCCCAAACCATGCACTGACATCTCAAATCTTAAAAGCACCTGCAGATGGCTAATTGAATCTGATACTGTCCTTTGAAAATGATAGTTTACCACTTGCAAGAAAAAAAATCATACATATATACAAAACAATCAAATGACTCAGGCTGAAAATGTTTGTGTCCAACACTACAATTTTGATCTTAAATTGACCTTCCCCCCTGCTCTCTTCTTTCTTTATCCTATAGCTCTGAGATAGAAACCAGGTTGACTGACTCATNGGTGTGTTGGCTTTAAAGAGAAAATCTGCCTCTGTCTTGTTGGGAGGTTAAATCACNGAGCCACAGGAATAGAACCAAGCCAGGAGGTAGTCATTAAAAGACATTCTGGATGTGAAGGGCAGGTAAGGAGCCTGGCTGGTGGGAAACCATCATGACAAGGGGAGAATTGTGTCATATGTTTCAGTCTGTCTCTTCCTTTTGCCCAAAGACACAGAAACCCCAAGAAATGGCCCAGGGCTGGTTGTGAGTCTTTCCTGCCAGTGTAATAAATGTGTACACACCTCCNACATGCATGCTCAAAGCTCTGTAGTTTAAGTCTCTCACATTACGTGAAGCTCCAGTGACAACTGAATAAGACATCACCAAAATATGCATTAATGAGCACTGAATGTGATGGTTAATACTGTGAACCTGATAGGACCTCAAATCCCTTAGCCAGGGTGTGGGTCTGCCTGTGACGGGTTATCTCGATTAGGGTAACCGAGTTAGGAAGACTCACCCTAAACATGAGAGGTCCCATTTTATGGACTAGGGTCCTGGACTGGATATTAAGGAGACAGGTAACTGAGCAGCAGCATCCATCACCTCTACTTCTTGACTGTGGATGCAACATGAAGAGCCAGCTTCATGCTGTCTTCACGCCTCCCCTGCCGTGATGCGCTGGCTGTACCTCCAGACTGTGAGCCAAACAAACCCTTCCTTCCTTAACTTGCTTTGATCAGGTATTCTGTCACAGGAAGTGTCGGGACACAGTCCAAGAGTGGAGTCCTGTGAGGAGATTTCCTAATGCTTCTGAGAAAACTCCATGAAAATAAGATGAAAGTTTTGTGACTGAAGTTTCTTCAAAACACAGAATTGTTCTTGGATTATGCTTTCATGCTCCTCCCAGATGTAGCAGATAGGAGTGAGTTTACTTCAGATTATTCATTTTAACTAGCTATTGTTATTTGTTTATGTTCCTCTATGGAAAAACATGTTTTTGCCATGTGTGGCTTGTTCACTACATGTGGCTTGTCCACCATGTGAGGCTTGTCCTTGTGATTGTGTGCTTTACTAATATGGTTCTTCTTAACCCTCACTGTATAAATTGTCTGATGCTCTGAATAAAGTTGGCTATTGTGTGAGACTTTAGTCTGCCTCATGTCTAGGCTTCATTCTCCCAGGTCTCACTGCCAACAAAAGCAGTAAAGAAGGAATGGGACTAGTAACTAATATACCTAGTAAAGATTAAAATCATGCATGTGGAAAACAAGAAAAAAATCTAATTAATAGATTTTATAAAATTCTTTCCATTTCTACTTCTTCATATACATCCATAATTTCTATTTCTTAATAAATTTGCTAGCATAATGGTGTCAAAACTACCCCTTATTTAAATCATTATATTGAAACTCAAGTGGACTGTATATCCAAAGGTTACGAATTCATTTCATTTTCTAGGCACTAATGACAAATAAAACGTCACATGACAGCTATTTACTTCTGAGGGCTCACCATATTAATGGCCATTTCAGCTTAGCAACAGCTGGTTCCATGATCAAATGTACTATCACTTTCTCCTCAACAATGGGAAAAAATTAGTNCTCTTCTGGAGTTTGAAACAGTATCATAAATTCTGAAATACCTGCTCAACTAGCTCTTCTTACAGACAAAGAATGTCCAGGGTATAACTATTTTCCAGGCAGGAAAANGGAATGAGAGTTTTGTCTTTTATAGGAGGAGGTTTGCAGAGCAAATAGATTAATTTCCCACAAAGTTGAAGATTGGAGTCATGACGTTTTGAAAACCATATCAGTGTAGATTATCACTCTAATTATTTCTTAAACTATCCCAATCTTGGTAACAGAGATGTCCGAAGCAACAAGAAGACATTTCCTCTCTCCTCACCTAGAATACTTTTGGTAGCGTGCGGGGTAAATTGGAGCTGAGGCAAGACTGGGATTCTGATCAGTAGAAACAAGGCTCACAGATAATTCTAGAGTAAGGGCAGCATGGACCTGAGTGCAGACTCAGGAGAGCTGAGGCTGAAGCCAGTGCTGTCAGTAAAGAGAGTGGATTGGACAGCACCGGAGAGCACAGATAAGCCCCGCAGTAGCTCTCAGNTCCTTTGTTCTTCCTGCAGCCTAATGGTAGTGTCCCTGTTGGGTACCACTCCAGCAGGGAGATAGATGCAAATCCTTCTCCTTGACTCTGGCTGGGCCAGCTTTATGACTGCCTTTGTCAAAGGAATATGGTAGAAGAGATGCTCTATATCAATGGTTCTCAACTTTCCTAATGCTGTGACCCTTTAATAGGATCCTCATGCTGTGGTGACCCCAACCATAAGATTATTTTGTTGCTGCTTCATAACTGTAATTTTGCTACTGTTATGAATCATAATGTAAGTATCTGATATGCGACCCACAGGCATCAAGATCCACAGATGCCCTAGATGCCGTGTCACACAGGATCAGTATTATCAGTATCTGCCACCTCATGTAACTTATCAGAAAAGATAAAAAGGAAAAATATTACAAAAAAAGATTACCAAGACTTCTTAGTAATCTTTGAGAAACAACTTGAGAGCCACTAAAATGGTACAAACGGCTAACGCTGTCTCTGTCTCCTCACTGATGGCAGTAACACAAGGAGTAGTGTCACTTACGGATATTTTTAGCTTCTATAACAATGAACTGTGCCCATCTTAGGATTGCATTTCTCTCTGCTACCTGTTAAAGGGACTTAAGATGTGAGCATACATTCATACACCATCCACATTGTTAAATTACCAGCCAGTAATAAAATATAAAAACAAATATTGCTGTCAAGGACATTTTAACATCTTTTGCCATGCTTGATGACTTTCTAAAAAATGACATTTAACTTTATTGAGATCAAATAATCCCTCATGTCTTCATTCTAGATAACATAACAGTAATTTATAAGACAGCATTATGCACATATGAGCCCTGCAAGTCCTCATCAGCCCAGTGAAGGAAGTTCTCAGAATACTTGGCTGAAATCCCAAGAAACTTCAAGAATCATGTTTCTTCTGTCTTTAAATGATTTCAAAATTCCTCTGTTTGGTAGCAATGGATGCTGACAAGTGTGAGTTCTTCTGGTATCTAATGCTCTCTGATGCTCCCTGTGGGTCTAAAAATCTTCTGAGCTTCATCTAAACACAGCCATGTTTTCAGCAACTGGAAACTGATGGAGCTCTCTATGCCTACCAGAGACAGCAGCCGAAGGAATCAACCACTAATTACCAAAGCAGACTTGAATCTGTACAACTGTGTAGTTTGAGTCTTTGACTTCTCCTTAATTGGAGTCTGAGTTCAAACAAGGGACCGTCTTGCCTCAGTGCCAGGAGCCCCAGTGACAGATACCTTGCCATTGAGTGTATTTGCTTGCTTTGAAACTCAGAAAATTAATTCCTTTCAAACGGTCATCCATGCACCTTGAAAGCTTTTATTTATGCCACTACTGAGCCAATTTGGGACAAACATCAAGATTACAAACATGATTAATATACAATGATGCCCTTGAGGAGGCTGAGTCTGTATTAGAGGGTAATTTGGAACTGTATAGTTCAAATTAGAACACAAGAAGAAATGCTAAGTAAAATATGTCAGACATGAGAGTTTATTGTACGATGCTATTTACTTAAGGTTCAATAGCAGGCAAGTCTTATCTATGGAATTTGAAGTAGGATTGTGGCAACCCCCGAGATGTTAGTGACCGGAGGGGAGCAGGAAGGGAACCAGTGACATTAGTGTTCTATTTCTTAACCTGGGTGGTCTCCCATCTTTGAAAACAAAGTCACAGTGTCTTTACAATTTGTGCACTTTCATACATGCACATGGTAGACTTCACAAAATGTTCAACTCAGAATATTTTGAGAGCATACAGTTCACATATGCGGCTATTTCTTATTGTTCCTGTAGGCAAACAGTGTTCTTAGCATTTTTCCGGAAAGTATGTGCAGAGCCCCAAATTCTCCCCTCAGAACTCCAAGCATTTTGTTAGGAATCTTCCTTTCTTTAAGCCTACTGAAAATTTGTAGCCGGAAATTTCTCAGTCCCACCTGGCCCAGNGGTCCTGCAGCCGCTTATAAAATAATCACCCAGAGGCTGAATATTAATTGCAAATTCTGTGGCCTATGGGTCAGGCTTCTTCCTAGCTAGCTCTTATAACTTAACTCAACCCATTTCTATCAATCTATGTATCACCACGTGTTCCATGGCTTTACCTGCGTCCCATTACATGTTGCTCGTTGGACGGTGGTGTGGCGTCTCCCCTTACTCTATTTTTTTCTTTCACTATCTCTCCTGGATTTTCCCACCTGGCTGCATCCTGCCCTGTCATAGGCCCATGCAGCTTTATTTATTAGCCCATGAGAGAAACACATATTCACAGCATACAGAAAGATATCCCACAGCAAAATTCTCACCACCTATTAGGGTTCTTGTTATATGAAGTACTCAAACACTGTTGAACAAATCGACACTCAACATTCTCCCCCATGAATTGTGCTCCATATGGCTCTTCCTGGGCTACTGAGGGCTCTTCAACGCATCCTTATATTCTGTATAGCATATCATGCATAACCCATGAGNGTCTACTCTAAGTGTAAAAGCAATACATCCTTTCTTCTGCTGGCTTGGGTACAATAAAAAGATAACTGGATTGGTCTTTTATATATATCACTAAGGAAATACTAAATTCCCCACACACAAAGAAAAAGTACTTATGATGACGGTACATTCTGCTTTGTAGCTCGTCCCTTACAGTTCAGCACCACAGCATTATTGTATCTGAATAAGAACAAGTGATTCTTATTAAAGTTAGCTGTGTTCTGGAAAAGAGATGGATGACCTTATTTGGTATGATGACTACAAGCTAAAAGAACACTTAACCAACTCTCCATCTATGGGCATCTTTGGGTTATTTTTAAGTCTTTACTTTTCAAAAAGTAACACATCCCTTTATAACATTCTCATTTACAGTAACCATACTTTGCTTAGTTCCCAGAGGTTTATTTCTGTGTCAAAACTGTCCANGTGACTGAGAAATTTTTAGAATACCCATTGTCAAATGTGAAGAAGACTGCAATGATGTGTTTCTATGGCAGCAAATCCCACAACCCACCGATACATTGCTTTTTGTGTTAGTACCTCTGAAATCACGAACTGCCTAATGCTCTAGAGCACCCTCCAATCACTGCCAGCCAGATGACAACTGTAATGTGGTTGTCACTTCCTGTATCACCTTGCAACACTCAGTCAGAAGTGTCACATAACAACCACTTCAGGAGAGCTTTGGTTGTACCTTGTGCAGACATCTTGACATCTTCAAGATCATTAGAGAGTGTCACCCCTGAGTCTTACAGGATGGGTATCATTGGCTTGGGGAAAACTCCTGTAAACTACAGCAATGCTTTCATGACATTGCATCTTAAATGATCTCGAGGGAACATGTGGTACCCTAAGGTTGGACAAACATGGACACTGATGCTTACATTGCCAAGTTATTCAGAAATGGCAGTCTGCAAAAAATTCTTTGCTTGTATTTTCTTCCTATCTATGTTTATGAGCCATCAATAAAGTCTACAAGTAATATATTAAGAATAGTTTAGATAAATTTAAGTGGTAAGATACTTTTTTTCATCTTATTTTACCTTTTAAGGTTCTACACATTTTATTATGAACCTACCAGTTTTTATTTTCAGGCAGAGAAGATAAAAAGCAAACCAGATATCCAATTTAAACATTACCAAATCTTCAGAGGTTAAAAATGTTCAGCTCTATCTGGTAGGATTGATGGATGATCACAATTCAGCAAACACTGTCAATCATGCCGTTGTGTGTGAATTCATACAAACCCAGTTTCATTTTCCTCCAGTGTTTTCTCCNAGCTATTTACTTCTGAGGGCTCACCATATTAATGGCCATTTCAGCTTAGCAACAGCTGGTTCCATGATCAAATGTACTATCACTTTCTCCTCAACAATGGGAAAAAATTAGTNCTCTTCTGGAGTTTGAAACAGTATCATAAATTCTGAAATACCTGCTCAACTAGCTCTTCTTACAGACAAAGAATGTCCAGGGTATAACTATTTTCCAGGCAGGAAAANGGAATGAGAGTTTTGTCTTTTATAGGAGGAGGTTTGCAGAGCAAATAGATTAATTTCCCACAAAGTTGAAGATTGGAGTCATGACGTTTTGAAAACCATATCAGTGTAGATTATCACTCTAATTATTTCTTAAACTATCCCAATCTTGGTAACAGAGATGTCCGAAGCAACAAGAAGACATTTCCTCTCTCCTCACCTAGAATACTTTTGGTAGCGTGCGGGGTAAATTGGAGCTGAGGCAAGACTGGGATTCTGATCAGTAGAAACAAGGCTCACAGATAATTCTAGAGTAAGGGCAGCATGGACCTGAGTGCAGACTCAGGAGAGCTGAGGCTGAAGCCAGTGCTGTCAGTAAAGAGAGTGGATTGGACAGCACCGGAGAGCACAGATAAGCCCCGCAGTAGCTCTCAGNTCCTTTGTTCTTCCTGCAGCCTAATGGTAGTGTCCCTGTTGGGTACCACTCCAGCAGGGAGATAGATGCAAATCCTTCTCCTTGACTCTGGCTGGGCCAGCTTTATGACTGCCTTTGTCAAAGGAATATGGTAGAAGAGATGCTCTATATCAATGGTTCTCAACTTTCCTAATGCTGTGACCCTTTAATAGGATCCTCATGCTGTGGTGACCCCAACCATAAGATTATTTTGTTGCTGCTTCATAACTGTAATTTTGCTACTGTTATGAATCATAATGTAAGTATCTGATATGCGACCCACAGGCATCAAGATCCACAGATGCCCTAGATGCCGTGTCACACAGGATCAGTATTATCAGTATCTGCCACCTCATGTAACTTATCAGAAAAGATAAAAAGGAAAAATATTACAAAAAAAGATTACCAAGACTTCTTAGTAATCTTTGAGAAACAACTTGAGAGCCACTAAAATGGTACAAACGGCTAACGCTGTCTCTGTCTCCTCACTGATGGCAGTAACACAAGGAGTAGTGTCACTTACGGATATTTTTAGCTTCTATAACAATGAACTGTGCCCATCTTAGGATTGCATTTCTCTCTGCTACCTGTTAAAGGGACTTAAGATGTGAGCATACATTCATACACCATCCACATTGTTAAATTACCAGCCAGTAATAAAATATAAAAACAAATATTGCTGTCAAGGACATTTTAACATCTTTTGCCATGCTTGATGACTTTCTAAAAAATGACATTTAACTTTATTGAGATCAAATAATCCCTCATGTCTTCATTCTAGATAACATAACAGTAATTTATAAGACAGCATTATGCACATATGAGCCCTGCAAGTCCTCATCAGCCCAGTGAAGGAAGTTCTCAGAATACTTGGCTGAAATCCCAAGAAACTTCAAGAATCATGTTTCTTCTGTCTTTAAATGATTTCAAAATTCCTCTGTTTGGTAGCAATGGATGCTGACAAGTGTGAGTTCTTCTGGTATCTAATGCTCTCTGATGCTCCCTGTGGGTCTAAAAATCTTCTGAGCTTCATCTAAACACAGCCATGTTTTCAGCAACTGGAAACTGATGGAGCTCTCTATGCCTACCAGAGACAGCAGCCGAAGGAATCAACCACTAATTACCAAAGCAGACTTGAATCTGTACAACTGTGTAGTTTGAGTCTTTGACTTCTCCTTAATTGGAGTCTGAGTTCAAACAAGGGACCGTCTTGCCTCAGTGCCAGGAGCCCCAGTGACAGATACCTTGCCATTGAGTGTATTTGCTTGCTTTGAAACTCAGAAAATTAATTCCTTTCAAACGGTCATCCATGCACCTTGAAAGCTTTTATTTATGCCACTACTGAGCCAATTTGGGACAAACATCAAGATTACAAACATGATTAATATACAATGATGCCCTTGAGGAGGCTGAGTCTGTATTAGAGGGTAATTTGGAACTGTATAGTTCAAATTAGAACACAAGAAGAAATGCTAAGTAAAATATGTCAGACATGAGAGTTTATTGTACGATGCTATTTACTTAAGGTTCAATAGCAGGCAAGTCTTATCTATGGAATTTGAAGTAGGATTGTGGCAACCCCCGAGATGTTAGTGACCGGAGGGGAGCAGGAAGGGAACCAGTGACATTAGTGTTCTATTTCTTAACCTGGGTGGTCTCCCATCTTTGAAAACAAAGTCACAGTGTCTTTACAATTTGTGCACTTTCATACATGCACATGGTAGACTTCACAAAATGTTCAACTCAGAATATTTTGAGAGCATACAGTTCACATATGCGGCTATTTCTTATTGTTCCTGTAGGCAAACAGTGTTCTTAGCATTTTTCCGGAAAGTATGTGCAGAGCCCCAAATTCTCCCCTCAGAACTCCAAGCATTTTGTTAGGAATCTTCCTTTCTTTAAGCCTACTGAAAATTTGTAGCCGGAAATTTCTCAGTCCCACCTGGCCCAGNGGTCCTGCAGCCGCTTATAAAATAATCACCCAGAGGCTGAATATTAATTGCAAATTCTGTGGCCTATGGGTCAGGCTTCTTCCTAGCTAGCTCTTATAACTTAACTCAACCCATTTCTATCAATCTATGTATCACCACGTGTTCCATGGCTTTACCTGCGTCCCATTACATGTTGCTCGTTGGACGGTGGTGTGGCGTCTCCCCTTACTCTATTTTTTTCTTTCACTATCTCTCCTGGATTTTCCCACCTGGCTGCATCCTGCCCTGTCATAGGCCCATGCAGCTTTATTTATTAGCCCATGAGAGAAACACATATTCACAGCATACAGAAAGATATCCCACAGCAAAATTCTCACCACCTATTAGGGTTCTTGTTATATGAAGTACTCAAACACTGTTGAACAAATCGACACTCAACATTCTCCCCCATGAATTGTGCTCCATATGGCTCTTCCTGGGCTACTGAGGGCTCTTCAACGCATCCTTATATTCTGTATAGCATATCATGCATAACCCATGAGNGTCTACTCTAAGTGTAAAAGCAATACATCCTTTCTTCTGCTGGCTTGGGTACAATAAAAAGATAACTGGATTGGTCTTTTATATATATCACTAAGGAAATACTAAATTCCCCACACACAAAGAAAAAGTACTTATGATGACGGTACATTCTGCTTTGTAGCTCGTCCCTTACAGTTCAGCACCACAGCATTATTGTATCTGAATAAGAACAAGTGATTCTTATTAAAGTTAGCTGTGTTCTGGAAAAGAGATGGATGACCTTATTTGGTATGATGACTACAAGCTAAAAGAACACTTAACCAACTCTCCATCTATGGGCATCTTTGGGTTATTTTTAAGTCTTTACTTTTCAAAAAGTAACACATCCCTTTATAACATTCTCATTTACAGTAACCATACTTTGCTTAGTTCCCAGAGGTTTATTTCTGTGTCAAAACTGTCCANGTGACTGAGAAATTTTTAGAATACCCATTGTCAAATGTGAAGAAGACTGCAATGATGTGTTTCTATGGCAGCAAATCCCACAACCCACCGATACATTGCTTTTTGTGTTAGTACCTCTGAAATCACGAACTGCCTAATGCTCTAGAGCACCCTCCAATCACTGCCAGCCAGATGACAACTGTAATGTGGTTGTCACTTCCTGTATCACCTTGCAACACTCAGTCAGAAGTGTCACATAACAACCACTTCAGGAGAGCTTTGGTTGTACCTTGTGCAGACATCTTGACATCTTCAAGATCATTAGAGAGTGTCACCCCTGAGTCTTACAGGATGGGTATCATTGGCTTGGGGAAAACTCCTGTAAACTACAGCAATGCTTTCATGACATTGCATCTTAAATGATCTCGAGGGAACATGTGGTACCCTAAGGTTGGACAAACATGGACACTGATGCTTACATTGCCAAGTTATTCAGAAATGGCAGTCTGCAAAAAATTCTTTGCTTGTATTTTCTTCCTATCTATGTTTATGAGCCATCAATAAAGTCTACAAGTAATATATTAAGAATAGTTTAGATAAATTTAAGTGGTAAGATACTTTTTTTCATCTTATTTTACCTTTTAAGGTTCTACACATTTTATTATGAACCTACCAGTTTTTATTTTCAGGCAGAGAAGATAAAAAGCAAACCAGATATCCAATTTAAACATTACCAAATCTTCAGAGGTTAAAAATGTTCAGCTCTATCTGGTAGGATTGATGGATGATCACAATTCAGCAAACACTGTCAATCATGCCGTTGTGTGTGAATTCATACAAACCCAGTTTCATTTTCCTCCAGTGTTTTCTCCNGGAGTTGTACCTAATTTTGTTACTAGTGCTCATCCAAGTCCATTGTGGAATAGGATGGTTTTGCTTTGTTTCTTGGCCAGGAATCACTCAATTCTGAAAGTCTTGTGAGAAGACATGGCAAGAAGCCTTGCCAAGTGTGCTGTGCATGATGGTGGAGGAGAGCCATTGCTCATTTCAATTGGTGGCATTTTTGTTTTTAGATGTGTGTGTGTGTGTGTGTGTGTCTGCTACTTGTGTGCGGGTACATGCAGGGGCAAGATCAGGCATTAGATTTCCTGGAATTGGAATTGCAAGGTGGTTGTGAACTATCAAACCTAAGTGCTGGGAACTGGATTCTGGTCCTCTAGAAAAGCAGCAAGCACTCTTAACAGCTGAGCCATCTATCCAGCCCTAAATTTTTTTAATAGCTTTTTAACTTTAGGATCATTTGTAGCTCTTTTTGTGAACTGCCTGTTTTTATATATTTGGATGATTTTCTATTGAGGCACTTATCATTTCGTGTTAATGTTTGCAGTATATTTTACAAGTTAAAGGAATACCAAATCTTTGATCTATGCATGCAAACAGTTTTTCCTCACTTTTATCCATCATTTGAGTTTTGTTAATGATAGAGTTGCACTTTAGAGACAAATTCAACTAATAAGGGTTGCCAGCCAATTTCAGACTTGATAACTTTGCCAGTTGCTTTCATGTGGCTCCTAGCATCATAAAAACTCCTTATAGCATGTGTGTGCACATGTATGTGCATGTGTGTGTGTGTGTGTGTGTGTGTGTGTGTATAGTGGGGTGGGAAAGATGACACACCTACATATGTAAATCCAGCTACCATCAGCATATATCACAAATCCCAAGACATTGCAGCCTGTTCCTCAGCTTTGACCACATTTTCCTCTGAAAGGATGATGCTCTTGTTTGCTCCAGACCAGCCACTCTACATCATTTGAGAGGCTGGACAGAAGTAGTCTTGTATTTGCCAGAAGCAGCACAAAGCTGATCTAATGAGAAACAGCCCCTTCCAGTTATTCCTCTGCACCCAGGTGCCCAACTTTGTCCTCTGCCCAGACCAGAGTTGGCTCTCCAAGTGTTCCACTGAGTCAGCCAGACATCAGTGGGATGGGCTAGCACACAGTGCAACCAAACTCCATGATGCCAAAGGTAAAGTGTAACCACTGGTGTAGTGGTCACAACTGCATTTCAGGGGTTAACCACAGCTCTGCCACAAAACATACAAAAGATTTTAAAAAAAATACTTTAAGTTTCTGAGTTTATTTTCCAATCTTCTCTCGCAGATGGGTGTAGTAGTGTCACTAAAATTTCTGCCAGCGCTGCCTCTGGGTCTGCACTTTATGCTCGTCTCAACTCTCCTGTCTTGTTGGCCAATCCTAGAAACAGCATCAGGCTGGAGAGCCAGCTCACTGTGCAAGCATGAGGACCTGAGTTCCATCCCTAGGACCCATCTATCTTAAAAACCCAGGGCATGGTAACTTACATTTGTGGTAGCAGCATGGAGAGCTGAAGACATGCAGATCCCTGAGGCTCACTGGCCAGTCAGCTTGCCTACGTGACCAGCACCAGGCCAGTGGGAAATCCTGTCTCAGAAGATGAGAAGGCACCTGAGGACCTCTACCCAAGGTTGACATTTGACCTTCACATGCACACTTGCATAACTTCACATATATAATGTATACATACATTTGTATGCACACACAAAAATCAAATAAAATAGAAGCTGGTAAGATGGTTCAGTGCATAAGAATGCCATCTGCTCCTGTAGAGGACCAGAGTTTGGTTCCCTGAATCCACATGAAGATCCAATGCCCTCTTCTGAACTCTGTGGGCACCTGCACTCCACAGTGCATACACCTTTATACATCCCCCCAAACACATACACGCCCACTCCCCTGCCCCTACCTAAAAAGTAAACAAAATTTAAACTGAGATCAGCAGCAGAGTCAGTCAGGTGTGTTTCTCCACAGCTACTGTCCCTAACCTTTGTAACAGCCCCTCCTGGATTAGCAGAAGCAGTTTGATTTGTGTTTTCCTTTCTTTGCACAAGGAGAGGTGTTGACTTGAAAGTCAGGGTTAGAAATATCAAAAGCTTTATTGGACTTCTGATCCACTCACCTTCNCCAGGACAACATGGTCCTAAAAGCGTGTCTAGGTATTTTCCCAGTTGGTTTTAACAATCACAGGCCTGGAGTTCTTCCCATTCCCTTCAAGGATCTAGTCTATGATTATCTGACTCTAATGGGTTTTTTTTCCCCAAAAATGTGTCTGTTTCGGGTTTCTTCCCCATGTTTTATTTTGTTTTTTTTTTTTTTGCTTCTTTTACACAATCATAGTGAAGTTAATCTTAAGGTTTATTATAACTTTAATATGGTTTGAGTGCTTTTCTCATTTCCTGCTATTGCTTGTAGAAAAGGGCGGGAAAACACTGCTTTTTGAAAGGGTTTACCCTAGGAAGCAGGAAATGCCAGTTAGTGGGGTGGGAGAGAGAACTCAGAGCAGAGCACTGACTGCCTCCCAACTTCAGGGAGGGGATGAAACCTCTGCAACAAAGCAGGAGAGAAAAGTCTGATTGCAAAGAGAAAAAGCCAGGGGAAGAAAGACTGGATTCTGCAAGAGATGAGGAGAAAGAAACACTTCTGGTGACCAACTGTCAAAGTCGCGCTCAGCCACCATGGAAAACTCAGTCCAAATATGTGTCTTCTGCCCAGGATGAAGGATGTGGGACTCCCAAAAAGTACCTAAGAAGCCTCGTGAGGAGGCTGAAGGGCTAGACACAATGTCTACTTCACTGGAGCGGATCGGAAGTCAGAGACCAGAAGTTCCTCTTTGAATGCAGGGCTTATTCCAAGGAGTTTGTCTCTGATGGAGTGACAAAAGCTAGAATGTACCACTCACATTACCAAAGGCTAAAACATCTTTGGGAACAGTGTTCTGTCATGTAAAATTGAGCCAGATGAGATGTGATGGGTTCCTTCAGTTTTCACTGATACTCTGTAGACTGAAACAAAGCTGTTTGTAGAGATGGCTCAGTGGTCAAGTGAGGACGATCATGAAGACCTGAGTTCAAATCCTCAGAACCAATATAAAGCCGGTGCATTCGAAGATGTATATTTGAAATCCAATTCAATTTCATCATAAAGGTTAAAATCAACATGATGGAGACTTCAGGGGAGTAGGAATACCCAACTGATAACTACATTTTATTCCTTTATCTAAATCTTGTTTATGTAATTCTGAAGTGTGCCAATTATGTTTTAGTCTTGTCTTGAAATACTCTCAGCATCTTCAAGGTTTTACTTTCAAAACAATTCTTTGCAGAAAGAATCAAACAAATTATTCTTTCGTGGAAGAAAGAGGTGAGAGATTTTTACCTTTCTTTTTGTATTTATTCTTTATGTCTTTCACATCATACATCCCCATTGCACCTATCTCCTGTCCCCTCAAATCCACCCTATGCCCCTGCAACCTCACCCCCCCCAAATAAAACAATTTTTTTTAAAAAAAAAAAAAAAAGAAGAAATGGGAAATCTTGTCATGGAAGCTGCAGTGTGACATAGTGAGTCATGCAGTAAACTCTTTTATCCACACATCTTTACTTACAGGTGTTCATTACAAAGAATCATTAGTTTGGTTTGAGGCCCCTGGTCTCTGCTACATTACTGATACTTGGCCCTCCACTGGGACTCTTGCTGGACATCATGTTGCTGCCTTGTGTCGTGCACATGGTCTAGTCCTAGGCCTGCAGGACACACCCCACATACACACCTGTGCTCTAACAGATCACAGATGGAGTGGACATCGGGATAGGCCGATACCCAGCCTTGGCTCTGGGCCTGGGCTGCCACATGGTTGGTCAGCCCACCAGCTGTCTCCCTTCTCCACCACCAGGGTGAGCTCCCCAGCATTGTCCTGGCTAGTTCACCCCTTGCAGCTCTGAACAAGGGGCGGGGTCAGTTCTCCTGCTTTCACATCCTCAGGGGTGGATCTCCCACACCTACACCTTCATGGCCAGCTCTACTGTGTTGTCCATGCCAGGTGTGGGAGCCACTCTCCTGAGGGCCGCAGCTGATGAGGGGCAGGGACAGCTCTCCTGCTCTTATAATCTCAAGGCCAGCTCAAAATAATGTTTTGTTTTTGTTTTTGAGAAAGGGTTTCTCTGTGTAGCCCTGGATGTCCTGGAACTCACCATATAGACCAGGCTGGCCTTGAACTCCCAGAGATCTGCCTGCCTCTACCTTCCAAGTGCTGGGATTAAAGGCCTGTGCCATCACTACCATCCGAGGTGAGATTTTTTTTTTCTTTCTATTTGAAGGTGTAATTTTGGTTTGTGTCCTGGAAACTTGCCTAATGGTCTAATGGAACACAGCAATATTCTTTCTTCTGCCACATCCAAAGTGGCAATAAAACCACAGATCTGATCACAAACATTGTACAGCTACTATTAAATAAAGAACGGTGCCAGGAATGTTCCAACCTCCGTTNTGTAGACTGATCTACTATGATGCAGAGTCAACAGAGCAGCAGGATTTTATTGCACCCTTTCCTGTTCTGACATTTACTCAGTGCAGTGACATCTAACTTGGGATTCATCTTCTGAGCTTACTGTGCAAAGATGCATGCTCGGGAAGCAGCATATTTATGATCAGCTTTTCAGTTGTCCACAGTGGTGAAGAAACAAAACCATACTCCAGGCTTTTTTTCAAATACTTTGTCCACCACTCTCACCAGCACTATTAGCAAGAAGGAAATATTGATTAGAATGTCTCTGTAGAGTTCCCTGTTCTAAAATTTTAGAATGATCTAAAGACATGTGATGGGAATGTCTTTCTAAAAATGTGTTGCTCTGATTGGTTGATAAATAAAGCTGTTTGGCCAATGGTGAGGCAGAATAAGGTTAGGCGGGACATTCGAACTAGGGGAAGAGAAGCAGAGAGCAGAGCTGGGCAGACGCCATTCTGCCGTCCAGAAAACAACATGTAATGACACACAGGTAAAGCCACGTGGAACACGTGGCAACATAGATTTATAAAATGGGTTAATTTAAGATGTAAGAGCTAGCTAGCAAGAAGCCTGCCAGGGCCATAATTTAAAAATGATATAAGCCTCTGTGTGTTTATTTGGGTCTAAGCAGCGGTGGGAACTGGGTGGAACACAGACTGGGACCAGACAAACTTTCGTCTACAAAACATGGAAGGTTAGACCCCGGGAGGAAACACAATGACCTGCATTGAATGCTTACTTCCTGATCCAACTCCTGCCTTTCCTAAAGGCTGCTAACATGTCAGTCTTCCAGCACAATACTCAACCAGTTAGCCATCTTCCAGATGCAGNCTTGCTGTTCTCACACTGAAGGAGAAGTAGATACCGTCACCTTCTCCTTGTTGTGGACTTCCTACCTAGGTGGGAGTGTTCAGACAATAGCCTTGTTCGGAGGCCCCTCCTGCTTTTCTGGTACACCCAGGCATTAGCATGGCGATTTCGATGAGAGGCGAACTTGGCACAGCTCAGAGGCCTGCAGAGAGCTCATAGGGAAGGGCCTCTGAACACCCAAGGACACAGCAATAGACAGGGTTTGAGCTCGCACCCTGGGATGAGTTACACACAGCTTACCAAAAGATTGTCTCAAGCAATGTAAATAACTAACTAAATGTAAAAAGAAAGGATCTAAGGATCCCTGAGGTTTGTTTTCATTGGTATGTCTGTGACTCACTATGTCTTACAGAAACGGTGCTGGAACTGCTGGGGCGGCCATGTTTTACCCCTGCATCCAGCTGCTCTGCCGTGGACTCACTATTTCCAGGTCTCAGGTGCTCAGAATTGAAGGCATTGATTACAATATCTTCACATGACCATGCACAATGGGTTGGAGATCTGAGCATCGCCTGGCTCCTACTCTGTGCTATCTCCGCCAACTGCACTCACGTGACTCTGTTGAGTATAGGGATGACAGGATTGCTGGATGGATGACAGGATTGCTGGAGACCCTTTTCTCAAGTAAACCCATAGTTCTCCGCCTCTAATAAATGTATACAGACCCTCTTCCTGTAAAATTGAAGGAAAGTGTTGCAGGTCCTCCTGGCTTTAAGTTGGTAAAGAGTGTCCCCCAACTGATGATGACCCTCACCTCAGTAAGAACCAACTATAGGCTAAAATAAAAATAATAAAAAAGTTTAAAAAGGTAGTAAATAAAAATAAAAGCTACAAGTAGCTGCCATTAGCTAACATTTGGATCNCAGCAAGCAAAACAGATGGCTACCTACCTTCTGGGTGACAGGAAAGAAGACATGTGACCCCTGAGGGCACTTTTACAACTCAGAGAAATCAACATCGGAGTCACCGGAGTCTACTCACTTCCCGTGTTTGAGCCTGAGATGTCCCCCATGAGCTCATGCATTTAATGCTTCTTCCCCAGCTGGTGGCACTATCTGGGGACACTATGTAGCCTTTAGGAGATGAGGCCTCCCTGGCAGAGCTAGGTCACCAGGGACATGGGCTAGATGGTGATAGCTGGGTTCCAGGCTCCAGGCCTGCCTTCTCTGCTCCCTGTCTGCTGTGATGGAAACAGCCTCCACCAGACACTCCCACCACTATGACACCATGATGGCTTTCCCTGACATGGTGGACTGTGAGCTTAAAAACCATGAGTCAAACAGACCCCTCAGCCCTTAAGTTGTTTCAGTGTTATATTGTGGCATCGTGCTGCAAAGCTATCCAACACTGTCACCTAAGCTCACGGCTTTTAAGTTCATGATGACATCATACACACCCATTGTGCATATGTAATGAACCAGGTCTCACAAAGCAATAACTACCTGTCCTACATGTGATGAATTGAAATATTTTTCTCCAGTCCATTGTGAAAGTATCATGTAGGCTTCCTCAACATTCGGTTTCTGGACTTCAGTTGGAAAATGGCCACCACAAGTTCTGGCTATTATGAATAATGCTGCTATGAACATAGTTGAGCATGTGTCCCTGTGGTATGATTGAGCATTCCTTGGGTATATGCCCAAGA
>LZPO01076286.1:59005-77952 GCA_001675575.1 Neotoma lepida
GAGAGTGCCAGACTCTGGGGACTCACCATGGGACACCTTGTTTTAGAAGAGGTGGGAATGGGGGTGGGTTGAGGGGGGGAGCTGGCGGGGCAGGAAAAGGGAGGAGACGGGGATCTGAGGTTGGTATGTAAAAGGAGTGGAAGATCTTTTTAATAAAATAAAAAAAAGAAATAAAAAAAAGAAAAAGAAAACGGCCACCACAATGCAATGAGACAGGTGGAATCCAATCGAATGGGTTATTTGCAAGTAATCTCAGACACATTAGCATGCAAGCTTGAGAGGTAATGGTCTGTTCCTTGGGTCTGAGAATTCTTCCATTGATACACAATTCCAAATGCACAGGTCTGCAAACACCATTTAATTTTTTATTAAAGGGAAAGGCAGTAAAGCTGCAGGGGGAAGCAGTTTTACTTCAGTTCAGCGTCAAGCCACACTCATTTAACAAGGTCACACTGCAGCAGGGAAACACTTAAGGAAGGTGGTGTGTTTTCACCAGTGACTGTAAAACAAAGCAAAGGGTCAGGAGGCTTGGCTGCCTCGAGGGAAGTGGCAGAGGTTGTGTTCTCTTGGTTTGTGCATGCCAACCTAATTGGCTCACTCCTAATCCCAGTGAGGATATTGGGCAAAGGCTGCTCAGAGCACAGAAGGGGCGAGTAACTTGCAATGTAAGCAA
Organism: Neotoma lepida; assembly: GCA_001675575.1. Classification (NCBI taxonomy): domain Eukaryota; kingdom Metazoa; phylum Chordata; class Mammalia; order Rodentia; family Cricetidae; genus Neotoma; species Neotoma lepida. Next base: position 59,679 of record LZPO01076286.1, read on the forward strand.
GAGGTCCACAGCCATATCCGGGAAGGCCACTTATGACACGGGCACCAGGCTTAACACAGCTGCTTACATTTTCCCAGCTGCTGACAACAGCACTCGCCTCAGCATTCTCAGAATCCTTTTTATTTGATTGCTTCTGAATGCTGACCAATGGCACTAGTGGAATTCGCAGCTGAGCAACCAGCATCAGAAAGGCCAAGGCAGGCATGGGTTCTGTGGGAAAGAACGGAGTGCAGAGCCTGCAAGATTCCAGTGACAAGGTGTCCCAGTCAAACAACTTCATGTGTTGAGAATGCTACGTTCGAGGCTGTGCAAAGGCTGTTTGCCCTGCTCTGAAACCGTGAGCACTTCAAATACTAAGAGCAGGGACTGAGGATTCCATCCAGGTTCCACATGTACACTGGTTGCATGAAAAGCCAGAATCCTCAACTTTCCTTAGCCAAAAAGTTACTGCTAAAGTTACTATTTAAACAAGGTTACTGTTAAAAAAAAATACTGTTAACCCAGTATATACAAAGGGTTAAACAATCATGACCTTTCAAAATCTGAATAGTCTAGAGTGCCAGGGGACAACTTGCAAGTTTGGAAAGAATGTCTATCTTGAGCTCATCCTAGTAAGGTGTACATAGGAATTTAGACACCTCTAATATGATACCTTTACTGCATAGCCCAAGTTGTGCTTCAACCCACTATGTAACCCAGGTTGGCCTTGAGCTAGCAATAATCTTGGGGTGATGGAGTTACATACCTGCACTACCACACCCAGCTGAGGACTACGCCCTGCCCTCATTCTTATATCTTAACCCTGTATGCTGTTGCTTAAGGTAAGGAAGTCNAATTTAGACTGTTCCAAATTCTTCATATTTCATGTAGTCAAATATTCTGAAAATTCTTCCTAAAGAGTTAAATGCCAGAAATAGCAATGACTGCACCAACCTCATGCCTTTATGCGCCGAGGAGAAATAAGCTTCTGGGGATAGTTTTGTGAATACAGCGTTCTCTAGGCTGTCGTATCCACTCATATTGCTTTCTCTTAGAGAAAGCTATGAAAACTTTCAAATTAAGGGCCAGCATGACGATGGGCAGCATGNCTGTGATAACTTGTCTGATGGAGTCGTGCGCTGAAAAACAGCATTTGTTTGACAGCAGGCTGCACGTACAACAGGAGTCCCATAAGATTATGATGGAGCTAAAAATATTTTTATTGCCTAGTGACACTGTAGCCTCCAAAACACAACACANTCATCTCCTGTTAGAAGTGACCTGNCGTAGACAAACATACTGCACGATCATGTAAACAAATGCGCTGTGAATGTGCATATGTCTGGCCATACAGAAGTATAGGAGACACAGTATGTACAGCATAATATTTGATGATGAATATGACTCTTATGCTTTATATTCTCATCATAAATTTAGTTATTATTTTATTGTTTTAATTTTTATTTTGTGTGTATGGATGTTTTGCCTACATGTATGTCTGTGTACTCTGTGCATGCCTGGTGCCTGCAGAGGCCAGAAGAGGGCATTGGATCTCAGGAACTACAGTTACAGATGATAGTAGTCAGCCCCACATAGGTGCTNGGAATCAAACCCAGGCCCTCTGGAAGAGCAGCCATTGCTCTTAACTGCTGAGCCATCTCTCCAGCCCCTTTTATTATTATTTGAGAGTGTACTTCTTAAACACATACACATATTTAAAAATATGCACGTTTAAATATATACATAGGAATGTGTGTATACACACACACACACACACACACACACACACACACACACACGGTTAACTGTAAAGCAGCCTTAGGCAAGTCCCTCAGGAAGTGTTCTCGAACAGGGCAATACCATCACAGCTCCATGCATGTCAGTACCCTGAAGACCTTCTATGACCTTCCAGTGGGATAAGATGTGGAGGTGGGGGACAGTAATATTGGTTATCTTGACTTTATGTAGGTCTCACCTAATTTGTTCATTTGTGTCTGTTTTTAGAAAAAAAATGTTTATTAACTTAAAATGATTAAAAGACAAAGCTTATGAAATAAGAATATAAAGGAAGAAAATTTCTGTAGCTATACACTGTGTTTATGCTTTAAGTTATATTTATCACAAAAGCACCAAAGGGTTTAGAAATCTTAAAATTTACCAAGTAGGAAAGGTACAGTATGCTAAGATTAACTTATCTTAGAGGAAAATCAAATTAGTATAAATTTAGTATTGTCCAAGTGAACAAGAGTCAGAAAGGTGGCAGGAGGCAGGGTATGTCTTTGGCCATTTGCTTCAACTCACTCAACAACGCACATGGAATAGCTTCTAGTTGTGAGGCAGCCTTTCACAGGTGCATCACGTTCACCTTTCATCTTGTGCATTTGTTGTGCCTTTTCTTTATTTAGGTATATTAGATATACAAATACACACTACTGTGCTACAAAGTGCCTATGGTACAGTAATATGCTGCAGCATTGCCTGCACTGCAAGCCTCAGTGTGGAGTAGACTCTACCATCCATGTACCTAAAACCATTCTATGGTGTTTTCAGTGATGAAATCTCCCAATGATCTATTTCTCAAAATTATCCTCATAATTAGGCAACAATTTAGTGCATTTGGGACGTATCAAATCTGACAGGCTCAGCCTCTTGATCTCTCAGTAGTACCAGACATTGTAATATACCACTTTCTAGAAATCCTCTCATTCTTTGGTTTCCATGATTTTGGCTTTCCTCTAGTTAAACATTTAATTTCTGTTACCAATCTCTAAATGTCATTTCCTCCTGTGGGTCTCTTTCTTCAGCTTGCATAGCCTCTCATGTTGAATCCACCCCCTGTAACTGCTTCAACCACCCAGAATCAAACAACAATGCCAACACGTGTGTACGTTCCCCTCCATCTCAAACTCAAAATGCCCAACACAGAACCCATATTCTCCTGCAAACCACTTGTCTTTCTTGCATGGCCTTTTGCAACAGTGCTATCACCTACCATTCACCTAATTATTCGTCATTCCACTCTAGTTTTCAAATACAGATTTCTAGAAAGTAGTTCTGGTATCTTTACACTTGCTAATCAGCCTCTTAATGGGCATACCCATAAGNCCAGTGTCACCCAGGCACAGTCTTCAATACACCTTGCACAGCAGTTTTCTGAAATAGCTAGAATTCTGACAGCATTTGTTTGAAAAGTCCTTTCTGCTTTCCCTTCACCTGGAAGAAAGTGTTCAACTTCCTCAGCACCTTTTCCATTTCAACCTGCTTTGCAGTCTCATCTTGCCACTCAGGTCACCTGACTTGTCACCCTAGTCTGCTCACTTTGCTACCACAACCCAACTGGTGCCTTTGCAGAAAGTGCTTTGATATGCTTCCTCCACTCTGTTTTGTTTGAAAACAAAATCCTCACATATATGAGGCCTCCCTCAAAGCTCTGGTCCATTTCCTCATTTCTGGGGGCTCAAGCTGTACTTTCTTCACACTAATAATGTCACACAAGGTCCATCGCACCTTGTCAATGAACACTCTTCCCTCTAAGATGGCATCATCCTTCAGGAAGATGGTGTCTTGCTCTCATCCTACAGCCAGGATTTCATGCCCTCTGCTCACAGTAGGCGCTTACTCAGCTACTACTCAAAAATACGCACACAGTGACTAACTCTGAATTGAGAGTCAGGAGAGCCGAGTACTCACGGATTGACAAAGCCAGGACTCACAGTCTGTTATTTTCTTTTCAATGTGTGAAATACAGTGAGATTCAGAAGGGATCAGGTACAAGAAAGCACCATGCCAAATATAAACTCCCTGAGCAGAGTCTTTCNCCTGTCTATTCATTTACTCGAAATCTATTGAAGATAGGAGATTATAAAGGCAATGTCCAAACTGAACAGACATTTAAACACCACTACAACACAGATATAACCTCTACCCTGCATCCTGATATCCCTACACCTCAAGAGTGGCATGGATTTAATGTGATGTGCATGGTGTCATGGTATTACATGTTAGCAGAAGCCTAATACAGAGAAACAGCTGCATTGAAAGAAGTATGAACCTTAGTACCATGGATGCCTGTCCTTCACTCTCAAATGGTTTTATAGCACACACATACAAAGATGAAAGATGTATGTGGTGAGAAACCAGAGAAGGCACTTACTACTCATATGCGCGCACAGCTCNGATGGTCACAGTCCACACATCGGAAGGTTTGAGTGTGCAATGTTGCCCTCGTGCACTTCAACACTTGGCCCCCAGCTTGTGGCACTGTTGTGGGGGATTGTGGAATCTAAAGGACATGAGTCTAGGAGTGGGCCTGCCTTTGACCTTTACACCTATCTCTCTTAGTCTGGCTCTCTGTCTCCTGGTCAGTGGCATCTGATAAAGTTCACTGTGCAGTCTCTGGAACCACCATTCTTTCCTGCCAGAATGAACTGAAACCCCCTAGAATTCTGAGCCTAAATCAACCCTTCTTCTCTTACGTCATTTCTGTCAGGCGTATTGTGATGGCAACGAGAAATGTCATGAAAAGATCATTTACACCTATTTATATTCAGAAGAACCCAGGAAACTCTTTGTTTGCATTTGATATGCAAGGAAACTGAGGCACGTAGCAAATTGTCTTGAAACAGTTGAGATTCATGGCTAGGCAGCCCACTCAGTCAGATTCTAACCACTCAATCCTGCAGGCTGTCTAAATGACACAGCCCACTGTCTAGTCTTGACAAACAATAGTTTCTTTTGCTTTCAGATAAAATGGTTCTTGGTTGACAGTGCCTCTACATGCAGTGGTTATGAGGTCTGCTGGTCCTTTGCTTAGAGAACCCACATGCCAATTGGATCCTGTGGAAATGGTATTTTATCTATAAAGTATATTACCTCTTTTACATATGAATAGCTTCCAGAAAGCAGGAAAAGATCAAACTATTTTAACAAGCTAAAATGCAGCTGTTCAAGTGGGATAACTACTTAATTCTTTTGTTTGTTAGCCTATTAGAATTCCATCACACTGTCCTGAGGCAAAGGTAGAGGATTTGCCAATTCTTCTCTAATAGATTTTCCAGTTGTCTTCTGAAAAACCCCAGCACACCAATTACACTTCTATTACAATCTGCAGGGTTCACGTTGCATTAACCTGCCCCAGTTCCCTTCCCTGCTGCTGATCCCACAGGGAGATGCTGCACTTTACTGTGTAGCTTAACATTCAGGAAGGGATGGTGAGAACGCATTGTCTCCAAAATAGCCCCCACCTCTGCAGTGCCCACTCCCACTACTTCTGACCTAGAACGACGAGGACTTGCAGCTTGAGGGGTCTTCACAGCTCTTCCAATCAGAAGAGCTAATTTTCACCCAACCCACTTGGTTCTAGCATGCTCTTAACTGCTTTCTCAAAATGTATTCTAGTACTTAGCATTCTATTTGAATAAATTGACTGTGTTTCCAGTCTCAGTGACCTAGGGCTTCTTAGATTATCTACTGGTGCATTGTTACTAGTCTGTATTTTTATTTAAGAATTATGTATTTAGTACTTCCCATGTGCCAGGTTCTATACTGAATAATTGCATTCGTCATTTCATAACATTGCCCCACTAAGCCTCTGACTTATTTCCTGAATTCTAAGGAGATTAGAAAAACATTTCCATGTCTCTGAAATAATGACACATCACACAATGAATGCCAGTTACATCAAAATTGTGAGAGTGGCTTTTTTTCTATATACAAACAACACTGTTAGTTCTTTAAATTGGTGACATTTTAGATTAAATGACATTTTAAGTACCATATTTCTTTCCATTTGAAAGTTACACTAATGAAGCCTCTGTATATTGAGAGATTTGCTTGGGTTAGTGAATTTGCAGGGGGTAATAAGCAGTTCCATATGTCACTGAAGGGAACTTCATTGACTTGTTTCCTTGAGTGTAGCACAAAGACAAGGAATCATCCTATCATGCCCAACCTTCACCACTATTGCTCAGTCTTTGGAAGCCCCTGGGGCTCAAGTCCCAGTTCTCTTACTATGTTAGCGAGTGATTTATGGTGTGTTGCTTAAACATATCAACCTCATTCATAAATCCTGGGAAATAACCCTCATCCTAGATTCCTGAGACAGTCAGTGAGATTAACTTCTGAAAAACTCCCAGCACCGTGAACAAGGCACATTAGTGAATGAGGGTGGTGATGACAATCATGTCACAACTTATACCCTAAGGAGAAACCTGTAGCTGGCTAAATTTGTGGAGCTGCTTAGCCCTCACCCAACTTTGTTCCAGAGAAGACAGTGTCATATTTGTCACCTCTTTCTTCCTTATGTTTCATTGCACCAACGTTTTGTATGGTAGAAATCACAACTCTAAACTTGATAAGAAGTCTGTCATATATACTAGCTAGAATTCTATGATCACCTCAGTTCTAAAACATATTCTGAGAATCAGCAGTTCTATTCTTTATACTACTCGGTAGAAAGGGACCAAGGGTAAGTAAGAAATTCTTCTTCCCTTGAGTCCTTTGAAATGTAATGGGTAAAGATAAACATACTCAGATTCATGTACAATGACATAAATGCTTTAAAATAAGCAAACTAAGTATAACAGAGAACATTTTAAAAAACATTCAGAGCTACAAAGAGTCACATGGAAAATCTTTAAAATGGAGATAGTACTTTAGATGCCTCTTGAAGGCAAGACTATATGTCAGATCATAAGAACACGAGGAGTTCTAGAACAGAGAATGGCAGAAGCACAAGTACATAGACCAATTTCTTCTTCCACTTATGTTACAACAGCTTATATCAAGATAAACTTCCCAATGATGACAGTGAACAGGTTGGAGAGACCGCTCAATGGTTAAGGACATTTTCTGTTATTGTAGAGCATCCAGATTTGGTCCCCACACCTACATCAGGGACCTCACACTACCTGTAACTCCAATTCCAGGGGGATCTAACACCCTCTTCTGGCTTTTGTGAGTACTTACATGCACATGGTGCATGTACACTCACTCAGGCACATTCACATACACACAGTATTAAAAAAAAAACTTTAAAAGACAAAAGAAATATAACAGGCAGCTATTTAAATTGACAGCCACACTGAAGATAAGAACATGAGAAGCCAAGATCCTAGAAAGAACTAGACACACTGGGATGTATTTTTAGCCCTACATTTGCTGCTGTTTTCCATCTCATGGACTTTGCTAATTTGGGTCTCCAAACACAGGAACCAAGCAGTAGCAGCCTGGGGTGCAGTCTCAGTGGGACAGACAGGGAGAAAAATGGAGTACAAGGGCTTCCAAAGTTACAAGAACATGGGAGATGAAGGATTCATGCAAAAGAGAGCCATAATGGTAAGAATGCTCTTCGTGTGGTTTCCACATGGCATCTGGGGAATTCTTGGCTTGCTCATTATCAGGTAAGGTGCCATGAATCCAGTAAAGAAGGCAGCTGTTGAGGTGAAAAGCTGGCTGGTGATTCCAGTGAACTGAGAGGACTAGAGATCAGATATTGTTGCTTGGGATCCACCAAGGAGAAGTGTACTTGGTAAATCCCTGGAGAGCTGTGCTCCAGGACTCAGAGCAGCCCAAACCAAACCTTCATTGCAGGGTCACAGATCACTAGGCTAAAAGTGCTAGTTGCACTGGGGCTGAGGGACAGAGGTCTGAGGAAAAGTTCTTTGAGCCTTCTGTGGGTAACACTGAAGAAAGCCTTCCTCTCAGCCATATAAATCATCTATCACGTGGTCTCGAGGAAGGCAATAAAACTTGGTCACTTGGTGTATCTCATTGGCAAAATAATATTAAGAATTCACACCTTTTAACCAACTAAATAATGAGCTGAAGTTTATGAGCACTAAAATCTCTCCCNTCAGTTAAAAATATGAGTTTGTTTTGTGATCACTTCAAAAGTAACATGGTAATATATGAGCAATTTTGATGCTATAGATAGAAACTAATATAGATCAGTATTCCTTTATGCAGAATATAAGTTCGCACAATTAGACCTTTCTTAGGCCTATCACAACAGAGCTCTGTGAATGAGGCAATGTAACATATATATACTCAGGGGGAAAGATGAAGAATCATTAATGTTTTCTGTAAGACTTTCACAAATGCAATTCAAAGATTGATGTTAAAATAAGCAACAACAGGGATACTAAAAATAGACTAGTGAGTTACTGAGCCCAAGGAACCACAAGTGCAATTAAAGAAGATCTTATTTAAAGTCAAGATGGTAGCAATTTAATGAGCAAGTGAAAGTGTTCTGGGATTACACTGATCAGGCATTAGCCAATCCCAGTCACAACCTAGGCTGCTGTGTGCTTTACATGTGCACTAATGCACATGACAGAAGTCCTGCCACTCATCTGGACTTTGAAATAATATTTTCTAATAAGTGGATGTTACAGATTTGCACATGTGAATACTAATATATGCATGTTGAAAATCACAGTAAGAGACTAGAAATAGAATGATTTTTTATAAAAGTAAAATTGGCACTTAGTATTATGAATTCACATAGGTCTCTTTTATAGTAATAGCATTACGGGTAGGAGTGGAACTCATTACTTCAAGAATTCTGTCACTTTTGACTGGCAAGAGTAAATCATTCTATGAAAACTGTAACTATTCGTTCAGCCAAAATATACAGACAAGGAGTATAATCTATCAAAGGCATTACCATACACCCTGGGGGGAAAGCATGACTTGTGGAATAATTAAATNGTAGCAAATTGTCTTGAAACAGTTGAGATTCATGGCTAGGCAGCCCACTCAGTCAGATTCTAACCACTCAATCCTGCAGGCTGTCTAAATGACACAGCCCACTGTCTAGTCTTGACAAACAATAGTTTCTTTTGCTTTCAGATAAAATGGTTCTTGGTTGACAGTGCCTCTACATGCAGTGGTTATGAGGTCTGCTGGTCCTTTGCTTAGAGAACCCACATGCCAATTGGATCCTGTGGAAATGGTATTTTATCTATAAAGTATATTACCTCTTTTACATATGAATAGCTTCCAGAAAGCAGGAAAAGATCAAACTATTTTAACAAGCTAAAATGCAGCTGTTCAAGTGGGATAACTACTTAATTCTTTTGTTTGTTAGCCTATTAGAATTCCATCACACTGTCCTGAGGCAAAGGTAGAGGATTTGCCAATTCTTCTCTAATAGATTTTCCAGTTGTCTTCTGAAAAACCCCAGCACACCAATTACACTTCTATTACAATCTGCAGGGTTCACGTTGCATTAACCTGCCCCAGTTCCCTTCCCTGCTGCTGATCCCACAGGGAGATGCTGCACTTTACTGTGTAGCTTAACATTCAGGAAGGGATGGTGAGAACGCATTGTCTCCAAAATAGCCCCCACCTCTGCAGTGCCCACTCCCACTACTTCTGACCTAGAACGACGAGGACTTGCAGCTTGAGGGGTCTTCACAGCTCTTCCAATCAGAAGAGCTAATTTTCACCCAACCCACTTGGTTCTAGCATGCTCTTAACTGCTTTCTCAAAATGTATTCTAGTACTTAGCATTCTATTTGAATAAATTGACTGTGTTTCCAGTCTCAGTGACCTAGGGCTTCTTAGATTATCTACTGGTGCATTGTTACTAGTCTGTATTTTTATTTAAGAATTATGTATTTAGTACTTCCCATGTGCCAGGTTCTATACTGAATAATTGCATTCGTCATTTCATAACATTGCCCCACTAAGCCTCTGACTTATTTCCTGAATTCTAAGGAGATTAGAAAAACATTTCCATGTCTCTGAAATAATGACACATCACACAATGAATGCCAGTTACATCAAAATTGTGAGAGTGGCTTTTTTTCTATATACAAACAACACTGTTAGTTCTTTAAATTGGTGACATTTTAGATTAAATGACATTTTAAGTACCATATTTCTTTCCATTTGAAAGTTACACTAATGAAGCCTCTGTATATTGAGAGATTTGCTTGGGTTAGTGAATTTGCAGGGGGTAATAAGCAGTTCCATATGTCACTGAAGGGAACTTCATTGACTTGTTTCCTTGAGTGTAGCACAAAGACAAGGAATCATCCTATCATGCCCAACCTTCACCACTATTGCTCAGTCTTTGGAAGCCCCTGGGGCTCAAGTCCCAGTTCTCTTACTATGTTAGCGAGTGATTTATGGTGTGTTGCTTAAACATATCAACCTCATTCATAAATCCTGGGAAATAACCCTCATCCTAGATTCCTGAGACAGTCAGTGAGATTAACTTCTGAAAAACTCCCAGCACCGTGAACAAGGCACATTAGTGAATGAGGGTGGTGATGACAATCATGTCACAACTTATACCCTAAGGAGAAACCTGTAGCTGGCTAAATTTGTGGAGCTGCTTAGCCCTCACCCAACTTTGTTCCAGAGAAGACAGTGTCATATTTGTCACCTCTTTCTTCCTTATGTTTCATTGCACCAACGTTTTGTATGGTAGAAATCACAACTCTAAACTTGATAAGAAGTCTGTCATATATACTAGCTAGAATTCTATGATCACCTCAGTTCTAAAACATATTCTGAGAATCAGCAGTTCTATTCTTTATACTACTCGGTAGAAAGGGACCAAGGGTAAGTAAGAAATTCTTCTTCCCTTGAGTCCTTTGAAATGTAATGGGTAAAGATAAACATACTCAGATTCATGTACAATGACATAAATGCTTTAAAATAAGCAAACTAAGTATAACAGAGAACATTTTAAAAAACATTCAGAGCTACAAAGAGTCACATGGAAAATCTTTAAAATGGAGATAGTACTTTAGATGCCTCTTGAAGGCAAGACTATATGTCAGATCATAAGAACACGAGGAGTTCTAGAACAGAGAATGGCAGAAGCACAAGTACATAGACCAATTTCTTCTTCCACTTATGTTACAACAGCTTATATCAAGATAAACTTCCCAATGATGACAGTGAACAGGTTGGAGAGACCGCTCAATGGTTAAGGACATTTTCTGTTATTGTAGAGCATCCAGATTTGGTCCCCACACCTACATCAGGGACCTCACACTACCTGTAACTCCAATTCCAGGGGGATCTAACACCCTCTTCTGGCTTTTGTGAGTACTTACATGCACATGGTGCATGTACACTCACTCAGGCACATTCACATACACACAGTATTAAAAAAAAAACTTNAAAAGACAAAAGAAATATAACAGGCAGCTATTTAAATTGACAGCCACACTGAAGATAAGAACATGAGAAGCCAAGATCCTAGAAAGAACTAGACACACTGGGATGTATTTTTAGCCCTACATTTGCTGCTGTTTTCCATCTCATGGACTTTGCTAATTTGGGTCTCCAAACACAGGAACCAAGCAGTAGCAGCCTGGGGTGCAGTCTCAGTGGGACAGACAGGGAGAAAAATGGAGTACAAGGGCTTCCAAAGTTACAAGAACATGGGAGATGAAGGATTCATGCAAAAGAGAGCCATAATGGTAAGAATGCTCTTCGTGTGGTTTCCACATGGCATCTGGGGAATTCTTGGCTTGCTCATTATCAGGTAAGGTGCCATGAATCCAGTAAAGAAGGCAGCTGTTGAGGTGAAAAGCTGGCTGGTGATTCCAGTGAACTGAGAGGACTAGAGATCAGATATTGTTGCTTGGGATCCACCAAGGAGAAGTGTACTTGGTAAATCCCTGGAGAGCTGTGCTCCAGGACTCAGAGCAGCCCAAACCAAACCTTCATTGCAGGGTCACAGATCACTAGGCTAAAAGTGCTAGTTGCACTGGGGCTGAGGGACAGAGGTCTGAGGAAAAGTTCTTTGAGCCTTCTGTGGGTAACACTGAAGAAAGCCTTCCTCTCAGCCATATAAATCATCTATCACGTGGTCTCGAGGAAGGCAATAAAACTTGGTCACTTGGTGTATCTCATTGGCAAAATAATATTAAGAATTCACACCTTTTAACCAACTAAATAATGAGCTGAAGTTTATGAGCACTAAAATCTCTCCCNTCAGTTAAAAATATGAGTTTGTTTTGTGATCACTTCAAAAGTAACATGGTAATATATGAGCAATTTTGATGCTATAGATAGAAACTAATATAGATCAGTATTCCTTTATGCAGAATATAAGTTCGCACAATTAGACCTTTCTTAGGCCTATCACAACAGAGCTCTGTGAATGAGGCAATGTAACATATATATACTCAGGGGGAAAGATGAAGAATCATTAATGTTTTCTGTAAGACTTTCACAAATGCAATTCAAAGATTGATGTTAAAATAAGCAACAACAGGGATACTAAAAATAGACTAGTGAGTTACTGAGCCCAAGGAACCACAAGTGCAATTAAAGAAGATCTTATTTAAAGTCAAGATGGTAGCAATTTAATGAGCAAGTGAAAGTGTTCTGGGATTACACTGATCAGGCATTAGCCAATCCCAGTCACAACCTAGGCTGCTGTGTGCTTTACATGTGCACTAATGCACATGACAGAAGTCCTGCCACTCATCTGGACTTTGAAATAATATTTTCTAATAAGTGGATGTTACAGATTTGCACATGTGAATACTAATATATGCATGTTGAAAATCACAGTAAGAGACTAGAAATAGAATGATTTTTTATAAAAGTAAAATTGGCACTTAGTATTATGAATTCACATAGGTCTCTTTTATAGTAATAGCATTACGGGTAGGAGTGGAACTCATTACTTCAAGAATTCTGTCACTTTTGACTGGCAAGAGTAAATCATTCTATGAAAACTGTAACTATTCGTTCAGCCAAAATATACAGACAAGGAGTATAATCTATCAAAGGCATTACCATACACCCTGGGGGGAAAGCATGACTTGTGGAATAATTAAATNTACAATAAGAAGTGCATCTTATTCATCAAAACGNTTTGCAATCCTGCAAACATACCATAAATAGAATGCCAATGGAAAATTGCTAATTACCTAATTTTTGTGGAAACAATATTTCCAGACAGCTTATTAGCTTTAAGAAAATCAGCCCCTATAAAATAATGTAAACATAAAAATCCATAGTGAGTTAAAAACCTTATATGCCTCATGATTAATTTGAAATGCACAAAGCTCTGGATTAAAATTGCACCTTGACTTTCTGCAGGTAAACCTGTGACTTTGGCAGGTTTTCCTGTGGCATGAGGGAGGCAGTTTAGCTGCTTAAACTGTGGGTCATGGCTTCACATGTGGCTGCACAGCTAAACGTGAGGGATCACACAAAAACAGCAATGCCAAAAATTATGATATATTGTGCACCCTAATAAAGCTTGCTGAGGATCAGAGGACAGAGCCAGCCACTACATTAGACATAGAGGCCAGACAGTGGTGGCACACACCCTTAATCCTATCACTTGGGAGGCAGAGATATGTCTGGATCTCTGTGAGCTCAAGGCCACACTGGAAACAGAGCCAGGCAGTGGTGGCACACACCTTTAATCCCAGTACTGGGAAGCACACATGCCTTTAATCCCAGGAAGTGACAGCAGGGTGGAGAAAGGTATATAACGTGTGAGGAAACAGGAACTGAAGCAGTTCAGCTAAGAACCTTTGGGTGAAGACTCAGAGAATTTCAGTCAGAGGATTTGTGGAGTTAGTGAAGTAATAGGTGATGGCTGTGGTTTGCTCTGCTTCTCTGATCTTTCAGCATTCACCCTGATATCTTGCTCTGGGTTTTTTATTAAAAGACCATGTAAGATTCGAAGAACACATTACTGAAATCTACGATAGTCACCGATGTACACGAGCTGGGTACACAGAACTCTTCACAGGAAACTAAAAGCACACACTCATGGGAGAGCTGGTAGGAGACTTAAACTTGATAAAGTAGGGTCAGTTTGACATTATAAATGGATCTGTGAAAGGATAAAAAGTCACTAAAGTAAAGATACCAAGTATGATATTATACATAGAAATGAAATGTTAAAATAACTCAGNAGTTACCTTATCACTTCAAACTATCTGTGCATATAGCTCTTCTGAGCTAAAATGTAGACACTCAGATGCATAGATTAAATTCACTCCCCAGCAAACTTCAATTAATGTATCAAAAATCCACTTTCACATATACCACTTTTCTTATTCTGATTTAGGAATAAAATTTGAAGCTTTCTCCCCTATCTCTCCCATGGCCTTAAGGGTCACAACCTGACATATCTCATCCACCATTTGTCATTTGTTGTTTTCTTCATTTGGAAGAACCATGACATCCTTCTTCATGCGCCAAGAACTTTAAATTCCTTTGGATTAAAGCAGTGTTTACATGGGGCAACAGATTCATACATAGGTCTCTATCGGCCCACAAAAGCCCTTATAATAGTAACACTCAGAGTTCTTGGAGGCCTCAGGTCGACCAGATGCCCACGTCCCAGGAAGCTTATTCAGGCAACACTATAACCCGGTAGTTTTATAACAGCTGGTTCCAAAGACCATTTCTTTGCTGTTATCTATAACTGTCCCCTTGGGCAGGCCACCCCAGCAGAGCTCCATAAAACAGAGAAGCATTCTGAACAGGTGGTGACTGATCAGGGATTACATTCAGCTTAGATGAGATAGTTTTCTGGGCACAGTCCAGGTGAGAACAGCTTAGCTACTGACAGGTCATGGAAGAGTTAATCACTCCAACTTAATATTATCTTTGATATGAGCCAAATAAAGTATATATAATGTCAAGTCATTATCCTGTTATATTAAGAGTGCCCCTGAGAATAATGGGTAGCATATATTCTCTGGCTCACTCCTATTTTCAATAACTACTTACTACATACCATTTCTTTCCATATATATCTCCAGACAATTTCCTCCCCCATGGAATGTGTCACCATGGGAAACAGAAAGTGAGGAATAGAATAAATGTTGAATGAAGTAATAATGATTCTAGGAGATGGTAAGAAAACTGCAAGAGAATGAGGAACACATGAACTTTCTCATGGTGTCCAGAAAGCCTCCTCGGTAAAGGAGACAACTCGACAAAGTCAGGAGTATGAAGGGTTCATCCATGGACATATATGGAGGGAGTCTGCAGAAAATGAGGGTTGGCAGCTAGGTATGACTTCTGTTCACCTGCGTAATGAGTCACATGATTCCATAAAGTCATCAAGTTATATTTTACCGGAAGATAGTTTTCTCTTAGGGTGAGAAAATAACAAATTCAGTTTACAAATAGTAATTAAGTCTGGTGAAACAGTAAATGGAGATATATTTACATATATATATATATATGCATGTATACACATATATTGCTTGTTTTGGTATCATTCTGAAATATTTCAGATGCATGAAGAGTTGTTTAAATAATCCTACTTTAAAATTTTTGGGGGAAGAGGTTTCCAAAGACCCTGGGTTTAGAACAAGCCTGGACCATCTAAGGCAAGAAGCAAAGAACAGCTATGATGGAAAGGGATTCATGTCAGGAGGCTGGCCTGGGTCGAGTATCGGGAGGCGGTTGGGGCAAGGTGAGGTCTCTGAGTTGGTTCCTGGCCTAATGGGAAGTCCTTGTGAGCTCTGACTGGGATAATGCTTGGCTTAGATGTGTATTTTTAAAAGTGTGTCATGTGCTGGCTGGGAGTTGACCAGAATAGAAGCTGGTCACTGTGGGGAGGGGACAACAGACTCCAGAATAGGAACTGGTCACTGTAGGGAGGGACAACAGACTCCAGAATAGGAACTGGTCACTGTGGGGAGGGACAACAGACATCCAGAATAGGAACTGGTCACTGTGGGGAGGGACAACAGACATCCAGGCAGATGTGATCACTTGGACTCACATGGTAAGAACAGTGAATGTCAGGTGAAGTTGTGTTCAGAATATGTTTCTTTTGATCATCATAATAGTTCACATCTATTCAGTGCTCAGAGCTGATCTTTTACTACATTACATGCTGTAAGAGATCACTGCCCTGATAGAGAATGTACTACGTTCATTCTGCAAACACGGACTCCAAAGCTTGGGTTAAAATTTTGCTTCCTAAGCTGGCAAGCATCTGGTCCAGCAAGACATGCAGTTCTCAGCGAATCATTCCCTTTGCCTCTCCCCTCCTAGAAAGATGGCACACATGCCCATCAGCTGGCTGACTTCATCAGCTGGCTGACTTCTGACCTCTATCTTCAGTCCCCTATGCCTTTGGTGACTAGGCCAGCGGGCACCGGAGCCATCTCCACCACCATCATCATCTGTTCTGCAAACCAGCCTACATTCTGTGTGAGAGAAATGGGATCTGTCCTACTTCCTTGGTAAAAGCAATGTGGTGTTTCACCCTCTTCAGAAAGAAAGACTATAAGAAAAATAACAAATACTTAGCATCCAAATGAAATCTTACTTGATTTATATCAAATGCCATTTCCCTTTATCATTTTGTCAGAACCATTTGTGACTCACTATTGTTTCAAACTCACTGTATGCTTTCTAGTACTCACTGTNCACACCATCTCTTGATCTTATTAAATTCAATAATATTTATTGAACATGTGCCCTCATCATTTTATTGCTGCAGTCCTTGAGAAATTAATACACTAAAGCCACTACATTTTTCAAGTGGGATTTTGATACACTCAAAACAATCACATAATTTCTTCACATCATTAATAAAGAACCACGTGATAGAAGACCTTGGGGAGAGTGGGGCAGGATGAGTGTAAAGATATTACCATTAGGCAGAAGTAAGAAGCTTGGGTGGTGCTCATAGCAGGGTGATGACAGATAAAGAGCAATAATATATTGTATAACTTAAAAGCAAGGAGAAAGGATTTCAAATGTTTACTCTGTAAAGAAATGATAAATGTTTGAAGATACACTTACCCTAGTTCAAAAGAACCGTGGTAGACATATAGTGAGACATCACATGATACCACATTCATACACAAAGACATAATTAATCAGCTAGAAAATATAAAACTAGTTAACACACCCATGTCATATAAGTGAGAAAAAATAAGTAAACATGAAACAGGGACCCTGTGAGGTGGGGAGAGACTGGGCTGGGAAGTGTTTCCTGTGTACCTTACAGCCCCTGGAAGAGGGGACTTGAGCNACATGACTTTATTCCTTATGATATTTTTGCAACAATTAAAAGAACAACACTGAGCGATAGCAGCAGCAACAGAACAAACTTGAGGGGATTTTCATCTGGTGTAGTGGCTGCCAATCTTGGCTGTCAGTTAGCATCATCCCAGGTCCCACCTCATGCCAGACCAATTATATCAGGCTCTCTGTAGATTGTCTGGGGCGGCTTTGCAACCAAGGGGAGAAAAGTGATGGAAACCAAGATCCTATTCAGGAGGATTCAGTGATAGAAAATGAGACCCAGAGGAGGAGAGTGAGTTGCCAAGGGTACAACCAATTTGAGGTAGAACTGCAAATGAAACTGGAGCTTCCTAAGCGCTGTTGCTATTTTGCCTTTAATATCTCCCAGACACAGAACTGTGTAGTGAGGCCGGCGGGAACAGCACCAGTCATAAGTTGAATGGTTCCATCACTTACTGCTTCAGATTCTCCACCTCCTGCGACTTTTGTCAGCTGCCAAACTAGCCCAGCTTGCAGCCACGAGAGGCTGATAAGCTGGGAGGATGCTGCTCAGCATCAGCACCACCACCAGTGACTGACAGATGGTTTTGTTCTTCCAATCAAGAATCCACACCAAAGGAGCACCCAAAGCATTCACTAACAGGCCATAAAATGAAACAGACATCCACAGAGACCTGCTCTGCAGCCAAGCCTGGAAAGCCTTTGACTAACGAGGGGTCTGGAACTTGAGCTAAGAGGGTAATCAGGGCTTGTACTCATGCTTAGCTACATCAGGAGGTTTACAGCCTCCTGTAACATTTTAACATTTATGTTAGAGGAAGGCAAAACAACACAGAAATGTGGAAGTAGCAAAGGAATTTCAAAACATTAATTAAAATTTTAAATCACATATATATAAATATATGCATAATACATCTCAATTTGGTAAAAGTCAATACAATTAAGTGAGTAAATAAACAGTAGGAGCTGGGGAGATGATTCAGCAGTGAAGTGCACTTGTTGCTCTTCCAGAAGACCTGGGTTAAGTCCCCAGCACCCGCACGGTGGCTCACAACCATCCATAACTCTAGTTCCAGGGGAGCCAATGCCTTCTTCTGCCCCCAGCAGGCACCAGGCACACACATAAGTGCAAAAACACTTACACCCACAAAATAAATCAGTAAGTCAATCGATAGAGTAGGTGAATAGTTGGGTTATGGATGGTTTTTATTTTTTTTTCTTTTTCTTGCTATTTTTTTTATTTTTTTTATACATAGAAGAACAATATTTATTTACTACACAAAAGCTGAAGACTTTTTTTTTT
>LZPO01076287.1:20634-32039 GCA_001675575.1 Neotoma lepida
AGAACCCCGAGAGTGAGTGCCTCCTGAACATTCTGCACCCAAGGCCCCCTTAGTTTCAGTAACTTTGCCATGGAGGGGAGTGCTCCCAGGATTATTGAGGATGCTATAGACATCCCAGTTTACACCTCTTGGATTAGAGAGCCTTCCCAAAAGGCCTGACTTAGCATGGTCCCAGAGCAATTGAGAAGTGAACACCATGNCACCTGGGAGCTCAGGCTACCCTGGCCTGAGGCTCCCCTCAAGAACTCTTTATTGTTAGCTCCAGTTGAAACCTTCTACAGTTTCCAGAACTTCAGGGAACACAGATTTAGTCAGCCCTCTCATGTATCTTTTGATTTTGGGAAAGGCCTTTCAGTGAATTATTATTTGAAGCTGTTTTGGACAAATAGAAACATTTTGAATTTTGCCACATCTGTACACAGAGTAAACAGTGAACATGCCTTTGTTCATTCTGACTGTTGTGCCCCTACTCCACACAGGACACACTGCTGTTCTGTAGGAATTTATTTGGAAAAGACCTCACAAGCATCTGTCTATTGNTGTGCACTGCTATACCACAGCACAAACTGGGCATGGATGCCTGTGTGCACGGGGCCACAGGCCCGTCAGTTATGCATGGTGTATTTATAGGTCCAGTAGCCAGGGAACATCCAGCTGTTATGTAACACTGGAAGCTCTCTAGTTGGAGAAGTGGCCTCATTAGAAAGAGAGATGCTCAGGGACCCAGTGTTGGTATTTTTCTCATAGAGCTGAGGCAGCTCTCTGATAAGCTAGCAATGGAGGGAAGGAAATGGGTCTCCAGAGGCGGCCATGTTTGTCTCTTGCTCGCCACAGGTTTGCCGCTCTCTTTACTTGATGTAAGACATTTAGAGAGGAAGACATAGTATGGATTTGCCAATCCCATGATGCCCAGCATGTGGTTGCATGCTTAATGCATATTCTTGACTAAATGAATGAAAGAATAGATTTCAATCAGTGCCGGGTGCCTGCTATATTAAAAAAAAGTTGAGGTATATATCTTAATGTGGAAACCAGCAGTACCTTTTTTCCCCTGCCCTGCCCTTCTCATTTTTGTTTCAAAACATTTGTTTCTGCCATATTGAGAGGGGACTTAAAATGGCAGTGCACTGGGCTCCCAGCCAGCTTTCAGCTGAATGCTTTCTTAGTTGTGCACAGACAAAGCATATAGACAGGGATGGCATTTAGAGTACACTAGTGCTTGGTTCAGAATCAGCGGTGGCAGGCTTCCTCACTCTGGTTCATGCCTTCGAACTGTGCGCTTGCTCTGGGCTGAGGGTTTCTCAGTCTCTTGAGCCACTTACCATTCCTTAGTCCATTGCCAGTACTTTTCAGACTTAAGTTCACCACAGGGTCTTCCAGACCTTATAAGTTTTAGACTCCAGACCCTGGTGTGTACAGACATCCCACAGACAGCCAGACAGGTTCTGCCTCAGTCTTGCCAAAGACTTCCAAATGGACAAGTCAGCTTTTCATCCACTGTGGTTTTATTCTTTCACAGCAGGGTACTGTTCTGGATCTCCAAGGAATGTGTGACTGAAACTCAGATTGGGCTGACATTGGGTGAGAGTCTGCATCCCACCTTGGTCTCAGAGTGAAGTGTTTGTGGAAAAGGCCAGCTGAATTCAGTTAGCTGATTGCCACTAACCTGACAGCATTGATAGACTTCCAAATGCCTCAACTTAACTTTGAACAAATAACTTGCTTATTAAGGCAAGGTGACGTTTCAATGCCAGAGCCTCTGAACTGTGGCACTCTTGGTTTTCCAGGCCAGATGTTTCTCTGCTGGGCCTGTCCTGTGCACTGTAGAACATTTGCAGCATCATGGTTTTGACCAATCATGGATCAGCAGCACCTCTTGCCACCGAAGTTTTGAGAATGAAAAGGGTCTCGGGATATTGCTGAATGTCCCATGGGGTTATGATTCCCAATTGGAAACTTATGTTCTAAGCCAGTAGTTAAAAAGTTTTGCTTGTACCGGAAACCAGATCTCATGTTTCCTCCTGGATGTTTCCTTCTTAGCAGCCTGTTTGGACAGTGTTGACTTCTGACCTTCTGTGTTAGATAGTAGTCATTAAGTACTTATGTTTCAGGAGATGAGAGACTACAATCCCACAAAGATGCCTAGAAATCTCCAGAAAGGACCCACAGATAAGTGAGTTAGCCACAGACTCCATTGACCTAAACCTTCCTCCCTTCCTGAATTTATTACTACTGAGTTCCAGTGCTGCTGCCCTCCTGTAAAAACTCCACAAGTCCTTTGTGTTGCCCTTTAAATAGCAAACCTAAATGCCAGTNTTTCCTCATGTTTAGTCCACTCAAAATTAAAAGGGAATTTGAGAAGATGCTTAGGGGGTGGAATTTTATGTCTTGCTCCAGACACTTAGCTCTATGTCTTACAACCNTTGCTGTCTANGTCAGAAAATATACTTTTAGGTCTGACTTAAACCTCTGATACCTGGGCATGGTGGCGCATGGCTATAATCCTGCACTTGTCAGGAGGAGGCAGGAGAATCATTAGTTCAAGGTCATCCTTACCTACATAGTAAGTCTGAGGCCACACAGGCTGTATGAGACCTGTGAAGAAGGCCCTTGTCTCTCACGCTGTGGGAGGCATGCGTTCGCTGCTGCCCTCCACTCTGCCCTCACTGGAGATGACGTCTCCTTTCTCTGCACGGAGCCATTCCTGTTTTGTTTGTCTGTTTGAGAATTGCATACATGTGTGTAATATATTTTGTGATCAAATGCACCCCTTCCCCCCTCTAATTCCTGCTCTACCCCACCCCCCACTGTCATTCCTTCCCAACTCCATATGCTCATTTCTAAAACCCACTGAGTCCACTTAGGGCTGTCTGTGTGCACAAGGATATAGGGCCACCTATTGAAGCCTGGGTAGCCTCTCATAGGCTACATTCCTGATGAGAACTGTCCCTCCCTCCCTTCCCCCAGCAGCCATCAGTTGCCAATGGCTTCTCCAATAGGGGAGAGTCTCCGTGAGCCCTTCCCCCTCCATGCTGGGTTTGGGCTGGATTGATCTCAGGCAGGTCTTGTGCATGTTGTTATTAAAAATCTTCCCCTGACTTTCTGTCTCCTGATGGGTTGATCCAAATTTCTTTGCCATGGTTCCCATAACTCTTTCATCACCTGCAACCTTCCCTTCCTTAATTCCCGGGTCTTCAAGGTCCTTCAAGTGGCTGACCCCCAAAACAAAGCAGGGCTAAGGGTGCCAGGAAGGTACCTGGGAGTGCCTATTCCAGCAGGGCCTGTCCTGGGAACACCTGCTCAGGTATNCTGATTGGCCTTAAGTATCTCGATGGCTCTAGCAGAAATGAAACCCCTCTTCTATCTCACCAGGCAAAAAGTACAGCTTCTCTTTGCCTTCAAAATGGTCCCTGCATGGTGTCTGCTTTCAAACTTCCCAAAGTGCTCAAGTTCACCACCTGAGCCTAAATACATCACTTTTCATCTTATAAGGCCTGGGAACACAGACATCGGCAGCAAATGAGTTCCTTATTTTCTGTTGTTAGTGCGCAGTGTGCCTAGAAAGGTCCTTTGCTGAAATGNGCCTCTCCTGGTGCCTTTGTTCCTGTCTCCATCTGCCCTTCTTGTCCGGGGTTCTGAAGCAGCTGGTGCTGTNTTCACCTTCTCATCTGCNCGTCTCGTTTCTAGCCCAAACCACCAAAAGCCCCTTGAAAAAGATTTGAGGACTTTTGATCCACCTATGCCCCGTTTGAAACACCAGTTCATGGTGCTCTTTAGTGCTGGGTGCCTAGTTTGCTATTATCTCTACCTCAGTTTCTTTTATTTAGAAATGGTGTGCTGACCTGATTGAAGTATTCTTAGCCTACCCGAGCTCACAGCCACGGTGCATTGGAAGCAGGGCTTGACCTGTTGGCTTCCCTGGCTGAGACCTGGAAAGGAGGTACCAGCCTGTCTATCATGTGTGCAATAAAAGGGGCAGGACAAAATGGCTGAGACATTGAATCAGCCTTTGGAGCAGTTTTCCTTATTTGGGGTCAATNAATATGACTTTTAAAAGCATATATGCAAAGTAATCATGGGGTCCTGAATATTTTCCTGGGATTATAAAAGGAATTTGTAGAAAACTGATGAAATCTGATCAGTAGCTGGAGTTTTATTAAAATGAGGAACCACTGTCAATTTTTTTTCAAGTTATGACAATCAAGTGTTGATTATCTAAGGTGTCTAGCATCACCGGAGGTGGGTAAAGGGGACACAGGGGCTCTCTGTTCTCTGCAACTTTTCTATGAATCTAAAAATATCCTGAAATGAAAGGTTTATTTTAAGCAACAGCATCTATTTCTCCCTAAGGTAATTTGGGCCACTCTTATTTCTTTGGAAGTCAGAATATTAAAGACTTGATTCTGGAAAAGTTGTTAACGTAAAATATGGCTTTAGTGCAGAAATCTGTATGCAGAATGAGCATGTCTAATTGTAGCTTAGTGTTTTTGCTTGTCTCTCTCCCCCACCTTGTTTCTCCTGCATCCACAAGCTAGTGCCTCATTTATGTTCCCTCATCCAATAAGCATTGATAGAAGCAAGTTTGGGCTTAACCTCAAGGAAAAGAGACCAGCATGGTGCCACCCTCAGAGTGTGCATAAGGTGCGGGCTGGGAATCCACATACAGGAGACATGTGCCCGTTGAAGGCTTTAGTGGCAACTGAGGTAGCCTACAGGAGACNATCAGCAGAAGCAACCTGAAGGTGACTCACATATGCTTTCAGCACAAGTGGGAGTTAGGATGAAAGGACNGAAGATANCTGGAAGCGGTGAAGCCGATGTATATGAGGCGTTTGGGGAACNAGGGAGCTCATGGTCTTTCAGCNTAGCACAAGGCGAGCTGGTGAGTAGGCCTAGGGTGGAGTGAGGTGAAGCTGGACANACAGAAGCTTTCTTAGGGCCATCAAAATCAGCAGCANNTTTCATTGCTGGACTAAGACTGTGCTGTCACTCTTTAGGCAAACAGCAAAATCCCTAAACCAAGCATTTTCTCCATCTTTATTCCCACCAATTACAGTGGCTTGGGTGCTTCCTTAAAAAACAGTAACTCNGAAAGAGATGTTCTTGCCGTGAAAGGCCCTACGAGCTGGGAACANTGATGAATTTTTGAACTTGTGTAGGTATTAATGCTCAATAATGATTTCTACTTAGGCAATAACACATAAGACCATGGTTTTTAATAACACATAAGACCATGGTTTTTCACNCCAGCAAAACAGTGAGAAATGATTTTTTTGCTCTTATTCATAGGACAGCCAATGTATCAAATGCTTTCTAATTTTAAAACTCCTGTGCTGAAGCGTGTGATGTTCTTATCGAGGAGGCCGATGAGTTGCTTCGTTTTAAATGTTCTGACACCATCGTTTATGCTTCAGTTGGGGCTAAGAATAAACAGGCATCTGAGTAATTTTTCTTGATGTAGTATCCCTTGATGCTTTTTTCTTTAAAGAGAAAAATGCCAGTTTTCACATTCTGAATCTTTTGCCTTTGCTAGAGGTAGATGACAGCATGNTGTAGCTGCTGATGAGTTGGGGATGAACTTGACAGAAGAAATA
The DNA here is from genome assembly GCA_001675575.1 of Neotoma lepida. Lineage (NCBI taxonomy): Eukaryota > Metazoa > Chordata > Mammalia > Rodentia > Cricetidae > Neotoma > Neotoma lepida. The sequence continues at coordinate 26,229 of LZPO01076287.1, forward strand.
GAATATTCTTTCATTGTGNGAATGGTTTCGGAGCTTACTTCTGACAGAAAATGATACATCTGTGTTTCTGGTCACTGACTGGATCCTGACTTCTAGTCCTTCTTGCCCTGGATTTCTGCATGTCTCAACATCGTTTAGTCATGTGTTCTGTGCTGAGCCTTCTGTCAGGGATGTTCCTATAGGCTGCAAAAAAACAGTCCTTGTGAGGTGCTGTGATGCCTTTGCAATGAGTACTTGAAGGAGCCAAAAAGCTCAGCTTGATGTCTGCTTTCTATTGTAAGGTCTANGACACATCTGTGACCATCCTGTTATATTAGCTTACACATGCTTGTTCATGTTCGTGTGCATGTGTGTAGTCTTNAANAGAGCACAGTGTTTGTCCAAGGCTTGCAAACACTTGGCTGTGACAACTAAATCGTCCTTCTTCAGATTCTGAGCTGTTCTCATCTGCTGTAGAGCAAGTTGGATTTCAGTTTGGGAGATCAACGACATATGGAAGGTGTGTTTTCAGTCAAAGTAATGTGCATTTCATATTATCCATAGCATATGAGAAACTGTAAACATAAAACACAACATATTAGCAAACAGATTGATGGCAGGTAATGTGTAACTGGCTGGTAAGGCCCCCAGTTTGGGGGAAAGCCTCCTGGGCATNGGGCTGAATGCTCTGGTCTACCTACCTATCCTAGCTTTGTCCACAGCCTACCTTGTTTTTAAGAACACAGTATCTAACATGCACTTGTCCCATGCAGGAGGCTTGCAGCCCAAATGAGCTGTACCTTGTTCACTCTTCATTATTTCATTGTAGACTGTGGAGGAATGGTGGCCNTCTAGCTCTCCTTTGGGTCAAGTCTGTGGTATATTTTAGGGTGTTTCACTGGGAGATGTAGTGTGGATTTTTAGTATAGCTTCTCTCCTTCCACAAAACTAAGTCATCCTGGAAGCCAGAGAAAAGTAGTTCCTTGCATTGTGGCCCTCAAGTTAACTTGTTACCGTCTGTGTGGTGAGGGTGTCAGGGCTCACTGATGTATGGGATGTGCCCATCTGGTTAGTAAAACAAGTGACGAAGTAGAATAACACCNCATCTGTGATGACAGTAACCAATGGGGCAACTTTTGTCAGGTACTCAGCTGTTCCTCAGTGATGGGAGATGCCCGTACTTGGTTTTGAAGAAAAACAGTGGGTCCAATTCAGCAGAAAAATACTGACGACTTGAATCTTCAGCAAAATTAATGGCAGCTGGAGGAATTCCCAGCTGCACATGTAACTGGAAGTGCTTAACTACTCAATTAATCAAGAATGGATGAACTCAGTGAAACACAAAATTTAATCAGTTTGTGCAGCAGTGGAGTTGAAAAATTGCATGCAAGCATTTTTCTCTATCGACTGCAACTCTGAGTGGCTAGTGAGATGCTCTACAATCCTGGGGCAATGCAAAGATATTTTTTGTACTTTTTCTCCTTATTTATTCTTACAAATGTTTATTGTCACCTCCTGTGTATCAAACTCACCTTGGAGATACAAAGAAGAAAAAGGTACTCACCTGCCTGTGAGCAGTTGTTCAGCATGCATGCAATTCAACACAACTTGTGGGGCTGGAGACACGGCTCAGCAGTTAAGAGCACTGGCTACTCTTCCAGAGGACCCAGGTTTGGTCTCCAGCACTCACATGGCAGCACAACTGTCTGTAACTCCAGGGGATCTGATGCCCTCTTCTGTCCTCTGTGAGCACCTGCATGCATGTGGTACACATGCATACATTCACANACATANGATAATAAATATATCTTTTGCGGAAAAAAGGGATTAAGAAATGAAGAAAAATCTATATCAAGAGAAAAGTTAGAATTTAGCTCTGAACTTCCTGGTGGCTAAAGTGTAAGCCAAAATATAAATAATATTGTTGTATCATTTTCCAGAGAAAGTATGCCAAGGTAGATGAATATTTAGATTTCATTATCTCTAACTCAGGGCTTTAATATTATCAAGTATTGTCTTTACTTAATGGTCTGGGTACAAGTTGATTGTACATTAGTCTTCTGTGTTTGGTTTTTTGTTTGTATGTATGTATGTATGTATGTATGTATGTATTTATTTATTTATTTATTTATTTATTTATTTATTTATTTTGAGACAAGGTCTTGGTATGTGGCCAGACTGTCTTTGAACTCATGATCCTCCTGCCTCAGCTTCTTGAGTGCTGAGGTTACAGCTGTACACTGCGGTCATGCTTGGCTCAGCCTTCTGTGCCTTCGGAAGCATGTCCACAGAAGATTCTTCGTGTTGCCATTGTGAACACTCCCAGCGCCCTCATGTGTGAGATGTTTTTGCTGTGGAGTTCTGAGGTGAGCTAAAGCTGACCTTCCATCAAAAGACAAGTGCTGGTGTTACCCACCGAGGAGAGCAGTACCATCTTCAGCTCTGTCTCCCTTCTTCAGAAGGACGACTCTTCCCTGACACAGTGTTTGCTAAAGTATGTGTGTGTTCTGCAAGTGTGCATCTCATTTTCCTTTCATACTCTGCATCTNTACAGCATTTCNTGCTANATGGAGAAGGGTCTGTCAAGTTCCGCTGTTGGAACAGAGCAATCGACTGTTGAGTAAAGCCAAGCTCCCTGGAATCATCTGGGGGAAACAATGATGGCTTAAATGAGAAAGGCTTAGGTCTCAAATTCTTATTCTTAATGCAACCCCCAGCCTCCACGCACAGAGGCATTTTGCTTGTCCATCATTGTCAACTCTTATGCTCTTTGGCTATAAATAACTCCTGGAACAACCATCAGGCCACATTTCAATAGCAATTTTCAAAACTCAAGTCACATTTTTTTAATGTCCTTCACGATTTTTTTTAAGCAAGAAGGAATTTTTTTTAAGTGAGAAGGAACGTTTTACTCATTTTAATCTTGTTTATAATATATAGTCTTGTCTTGGATTCACATGGCTTAAATTGAAAACCCTTTTCACAAAATATAGAAGTGAATAATGATGATTAGGTNGACTCGTTAGATGAACAATTCAACATTTAAAAACCTTCCCAGTTCTGTATTTCTTTAGTTAGCTCTGATGTGTATTTCTCTGTGTCTCAGCTGGACAGCACAAGATAGGTTAAACGCCAATAATAATTTTTGATGGATTTAAAACAGTTTTCAAAATTGTACAACAGGGATGGTGGCCCCAGCCCTCGGGAGGCTGAGCCAAGATTGAGAGTTCAGGCTAACCTGGGCTGCATAGTGATTTCAAGGTCTACCTGCCTATATAGAAAGACCCCATCTCAAGAGAAAAAAAAATCAAGACAAAATGCCAAAATCTCTTTAAGGTAAAAATGATCCANTTTAAAAAATGTGGGTTTTCTCATCTTGTCATATTTAGTCAACTACTCCAGTGCTTTGCACACACTGGGCAGTGGATAAATTGCACAATTTATATCAATGTCATANCAACCAATTTTGTATGTCCTNTGGCANCAGTTTGTGTTTCCCTTCTTCCTCTTTTCCCACTGCTAGCATCCTCTCTAGCCTCCCAGACACAATCTCCTGCAGTCTTCCCGTCTCCGCTAGCCCTTTCTCGTGCATGCNCTGCAACCATAGACTCTACCTCAGGTGCAATGCCATTGGTCCACTCCTGACTGTAAGAACTCATATCCTTTCTCCTGGCTTTCCTGGTCTGCAGCGAGTCACATTTAGTCTTCTCTGCCATTTTATTTCCTGCTGCTCCTCNACATGGACCTCTGTACTTCTCTTTCCCCAGCACACGAAGCCAGGCTTCTGTGCACTCCACCCTACCTTCTCAACTTGGCAGCAATGGAGCATGAGATACAGAGAAGGCTCTGTCTTCTCCACAAGTCGTCTTTGGCTCAGAATCCCTGACTCTTCTTTCTTATAATTCAGTAGATCATGTTTCCTTTCTTTTCTTGTCTTCTTCTTCTCTTTTTTTGAATACCATATTTCAACACTAAATTGCTTTGCTTCGTGAATACATTTCATATCCTCCACTTGACTGTGTGAGCTGTTTAAGGTCAAGAAATATGCCTTGTATTTCTTTAGTATCTANGATTCTCATTCCCCCACATTCTGACCACAGAAAATATGGCCATGTAAAGCTGATATCGTCTCCAAATTTCATTTTAACCAATTCCTTTTGTTGTCCCCAAATTTATCACCAAGCATTTAATTTTGTTAACACTGATTAATTTAAGCCTTACACCTCTATTGACTTTTTAGAAAAGCTCTTAAAACAGTGAAATGACCTCACCCAGAAAGCAAAGGGCCATGATTATCTGTGCACCTGAGATGTGTAGTTGCACGGCGCTGGGTGCAGTCTTCACAGCTCTGTGGATTAGATTAATACATTCATTTTCAGGATGTAGCTGGGCACAAAACGATGGAGCATTGTGCCCAAAAAGCAAACATGCAGTCAGTTGCAGCCCTAGGTTTGCAGCCCAGGCTGTAGCTCCAATGCTTACTTTATTCCAGCTTTCCCACTCACATGGCTCCTTGCAAAAAATAAAGGTTATTAGAGTAAATTTAGGTCATGGTTTCTGTCCCAGCTTCATTTCAATCAATAATTTCATATTTGGGCCAAAACTATTTCTAACAAAAAGAATGACAGGGTCTTTCTCCTCTCTGACTACTCTTTGGGGACACAGATATGCTGAGCCTCAGCTACCCTTTTCCTTTGTTTTGGGGGTTTCACTAAGTTTCCTAGACTGATCTTGAATTTGCTATCCTCCTGCCTCAGACCTGGGCTACTAAGCCCTGCTCATTTTGGATGTACTAACAGTAAAGGAAAGGCAAGGCAGACAGTCACGTTTAGTAGCGACATTCTTGTCTTTAGTGATATTTGACTGTGACCCTGACGTGGGTGTGTGCCTTACCCCCAGCAGCTCTGCAGCCTAAGGTGGGAGGACCCAGGTTAGAGGCCAGCATGCTGGGTTCCAAGCCAGTCTGGCTTACAGGGGAAGACTATCTCAAAACCAAAACCAAAAAGAAACAAACAACAAAAACAAGAGAAAACAAGCAAACTAAAAATAATTGATTGCATATGTTTTGATATCAGTTCGAATGAATGCTTCCCTACCACGTACTGGAAGACCAATTCCTTGCTGTTAGTAATAAAGCTGTAAGAGCAGATCTCAGAGGTCTCTTTCAGATCATCCAGTTGCCCAAAGTGTAAGTCGTAACCTCACCAGCTGATGACTGGGTAACTCAGGCAGGTGGCTTGATGTCTCTGTTAGTCCTCGAAAGAGCTTTGGAGAGGGTACATGATGGTTTGTTGGAGGGAACATGGTGTGCTCAGTGATTTTGAATTTATTCTAACGGGCCGGGGGAGGGGGCAGGTTTAAACTGCCTTTAACCTCAGGGACCTGCCAATCCACCAGTGTTACAGAAGCTCTGTTGGGCCTGGTTAGTGGGCAATTAGCAAGAGCCTTCGAGGGGATCAGCTGGGGGTTGGTTCACCAGGCTGTACTGGCTGCATGACCTTGGGCATATTACATGGGCCTAGCTAAGCCTTGTTTACTTCAACGCAGATAATAAACTCCACTCCCAAGTTTTTATGGTGGCTAAATTAGATCGCATCTGTAAAGTGCTGCATTATTTCCATCAAAGCTACATTTCCNGGTTCCAGAGGTTAAACTAGAAATGAGTTCTTTTCCGTTGGCATAATGAGGGCAAACACAGAGAACACAGAACAGCAGATAGGACAGGAAAGCAAGCTTTGCTGTTCACTGCTTCCCNGTGAGCCNACAGGCGGAGAGCCATTACCCAGGGACACAGTGGGCTTGAGTCCTCCAAACTTCAGGTGGGATNGNAAA
>LZPO01076287.1:32257-71024 GCA_001675575.1 Neotoma lepida
TTNNNAAAANNNNTTTTTTTTTAGATTTTACTTATTGTTATTTTGTGTGTATTANTGTTTGTCAGATCTGTGTACCACATGTGTGTAGTGCCCATCAAGTTCATAGGAGGGCATCAGAACCCCTGGGATNGGAGTTATAGANAGTTATGAACTGCCAGAAGGATGCTGGGAATTGAACCTGGGTCCTCTAGAAGAGCAGTGTCTTGTTAGGGTTNCTATNGCTGTGAAGAGACACCATGACCACAGCAACCTTTATAAAGGAAAACATTTAATTGTGGTGGCTCACTTATAGTTCAGAGGTTCAGTCCATTATCATCATCGTGGGATATGGACGTGTGCNGGCAGACATGATGCTGGAGAGGTAACTGAGAATTCTACATCTTGNAGGCAACAGGAAGTGAACTGTCTCACTGGGCATAGTTTGANNATATGATGAGACCTCGAAGCCTGCCTCCACAGNGACACATTTCCTCCAAGAAGACCACACCTNGTCCAACAAGGCCAAACCTCCCATCAATGCCACTCCCTTTAGGGACTTTTTTCTTTCAAACCACCACAAGCAGTGTGTGCTCTTAACCCCAGCCATCTCTCCAGCCCCCAAAACGCTGTATTTATTTTAAAAAGAATCCTTGTNNCTAAAACATCTACACTAAGTTGCAAATAATACTCTTTCACATGAGACCCGCAGGCTTNATGAATTTGGAAGACTGGTGACTAAAGGGAGAAATTTGCACTCACAACCTTGTTGGGACCTCCAGGGGCTTCTTTTCTTCACAAAGACTTGACTAGCAGAGGGTTCTGGGCACCCAGAGCTGGACTCTGTAGAAAGAAGGATGAAAGGAGGGGGTTCGTTTTTATTGTCAACATAGGGTTTCTAGCTCAGGTTGGCCCGTGGGCAAGTGGGAGATTGTCCCAGTTACATTAATTGATGAGGGAAGGCCCAGCATAAGTGCTGTCTCTTATACACATCTAGATGTGTATAAGAGACAGCTACTAAACAGCATGTTGGTGAAAACACATTGATGTACTTGCATGCTTTTCTTTAAGAACACATTCCTGCCTGTATATAATAAAATTATAAAATATATATTATAAAATAAAATCATATATATTATAAAATATATATACTATAAAGCAGCCTTGACGAAAAAGTGACATCTTACCCACGGTATGTAAGCTTTACCTTTACATGNTGTCATGCTATTCTTATTGCATGAATGAGCATCAGTGTTTGAAAGCATTGTCTGCTGTGTATAAACCATTGCTTCTCTGTGATTGTTTCACTACGTCAAAAAACCACAGTGTAACGAATTCAGCTTCTCAGGCTTTCTATCTTTTTTCCAGTTCAGGAATTGGGCAGTACCATTTTCTCTAAAATAGAATGAGTGTGCTGGTGATCTGAGCAGAGGAGGTGAGCTTCATAGGCAACAAAATGCAGAGCGAAGCAGAAGCTGGGAACAAAAGGGGGTTGGTTGGCCTTTTCAGACTCCCTTTCCTTGTGAAGGTTTAGGCACAGAAGACTTGCCTATCATGCCGGCCACAGATGGCTGTTTGGGGCTTTGGTATCTTTTTCTCTTCATTTCTCAGAAGCCTGCTAACGAAACTTGGTTTCCACCTGGTGGCCTGGAGCATCACATGNATGATTCTGGTTTGATCTGGTCTGTTGGACCTTGTGCAAGAGTTCAGTCCAAACCAGAGACCTACGTATTTTATTTTACTAATGAGGACCAAGGAGGTCCAGCTCCTCAATAGTCCCCTCCCAGGGTCCAGGAAGAATACGCATTCTAACTATTCTTGGGGGGGGTTATTCAAAGCTACTCACCACAACAAATGGCGGGGGCGGGGGTCCGTGTCCCCAGGATCTGCAGGTGAGGACTGGTTGTAGCTGATACTCTGGGGAGGTCTCCAAAATTCGTACCTCCTGAAGAGTTGAGCCTCTAACTGGGCAACCCTCNGTGAAGCAATACCGCTATCCCTGGATGTGCTCCACGCCTTGCTTCCTGTCAGTCCTCTGAGTACCAAAACAGTTAAACCTGTTTGTGGTGCCAGGTAACAAAGACCAAGGGGGTCCAGTCCCTCAATAGTCCCCTTTCAGGGTCCAGGAAGAATCTACAACCAGCTGATAATTAAATCTTTGATGAAAGGAAATGAATCTATGTACACGAAACTCCGTAGTCCATACACTTTATTATTCTGTGTCAGTTCTCTTCATAGCTTCTATCCNGCTCTCATGCTAGCTCCTTTCTTGCCTGATTTCTTTCTACCTTTATCTGCTGTGCCCTCTAAGTTCCATCTTAATTCTGCCTCGTCTTGGTTTTTCTTCTCTTGTTCTTCCCCATCTTGCTCTCCTACACCTTCCATCTCGTTCCTCTAGTACTCTCTTCTAGCCTCTCAATCTAGTTCTTCCCCATCTCAGTTCGCTCCTCTCCATCTCTTACCCATCGAGTTCTTCCATTCTCTCTTCTCTTCTCCATCTTCTCTCTGTTCTTTTGTCCTCNTCTGTTCTCTCTCATGAGAATAAAAACTGCCTTTTTAGCCCTATGACCCTTATCCCTATGACCCTTATCTCACCATTTCTGGCAAGTGTGTTTCATTGCTAGGCAACTTGGCTAGGNAACTTCCATCATAGCTAGATGTACCTGTAAGTTGGAACCCTATAGTTCTGAGTTAATTGTTAAGGGTGGATCTAATACTAGAGATAAGACTTTGGAGAGGAGAAAGTTAAGCTTAATTAGCACATCTTCCAGGCCTGAATTCCTGCAAGGTCATAAAGGCAGGTAAGAATTCTCCTCAGGCAGTGACCATCAGGCTTTCTTTTACAACCCAAAATGGGAGCGGTAAAAGAGGAGGTCAGCTGAGTGCAATGATCGGTTAAAAAGGGAATTTATGCGCTCAGTCCACATTCCTAGAAGTTATTAGGTGAGAAGTTAGGGGTCTATAAAGTTTGTAAGGCTGTAAGAAAGGAGGGTCTCACCCAAAACTGCACAAGAAATAAATCTATCCACCTGACCTAGGAAATGGGTGTTGTTTCATTTGGCCTTGGATGCTTGATAGGTATTTTAGATAAATACANTGTTAGGAGTTCTTGGAAGCACGCATAGCACACAAGAAAATCATTGTAGGAACTAGCTAAAATATATACAAAAGCTAAAATATCACCAAGACTTCTTAAGCCAGGGCTTGACCTTCGGGAATGTCCTTGACTTTTCCAAGTAGTAGCTTTTGTGATAGTAGCTGAATTCCATTACATTTTTCCGTGGCTAGCAGCATCTTACATTTTGAGATGAAATCTCACTGTGTTGCCCAGGCTGGCCTAGAATCTCTGGGAGGGAGCAAGAGATCCTCCTGCCTCAGGCTCCTGAGTAGCTGGAATTATAGGTACANGCCACCATGCACGGTTGACTTCCTATCAATGTCATTTCATAGCCCTTGTACACAGTATTGCCATGAATATTCCTATTTATCCATCTACACGTGACTCTGCGATACGCTCCTCTCTAGGGTAAATTTTCTTCAAGTAGACTATTTCAGTTCCTTTTGCCAATTACCTCTAAATTATTCTAGTTTACCTTCTTATCAACATATGTAAGTGCTAGTTTCAGGAGTTAGCAAAGGTTTAGGGGGCTGGGAGGGGTCAAATGTATATGTGTGTGCCATGGTGTGTGTGTCTGTGTATGTGTTGCCTTTAAATCTCTTCTGAGATCCTGTATGCTTCAGGCTAGCCTCAGACTTGGCATCCTCCTGCCCTCACCTCATGCATGCTGGGATTACAGGTGTGTGCCACCATGCATGGCTGCAACTTAATGTGCTCTGAGAAGTGAAGTTGNAATCTCTCATATTTCCTTTGCTGCTATCGAGGGAATTTTCCCAGCACTGTTACTGCACAGTCACGCTTGCTGAGACAATCTCTCAGACAGGGGCTGATTTGTGGATTCTGAGCTGCTTCCTCACTCCCTACCAGAGCCAAGCAATTTTATTTCAGTAATTTCAGCATATGGTTTAATAAGGCTTTTCTCCTTCCTCATTCTTTTAATACTTTTTTTTTCCTGAGCAACTTCTGAATATTTGTTTTTCCAGTTAATTTTTGTATCATCTGTTAAACACGGATTCTCCACCAGTCTTTTCCACACAATTTCTAGCAGCATGTGGAGGTAGGATGTAGACCCCCCTCCCCCTGGGGTGGAGGCTGAACAGTATTGGGTCCTCCATGAAAGTTCTCTCTCTCCCTTGAAGCCACCTCATTCCTCTTTCGAGGTTGGAGTTCTACTGTGATCAGCTGTAACCAGAAACTTTTCCTGTGTCCTGCCCGGCCCACAGCAGCTTATAAAATAATCACTCAGAGGCTTAATATTAATTACAAACTGTTTGGTCTATGGCTCTGGCTTCTTGCTAGCTAGCTCTTACAACTTAATTCAACCATTTCTATCAATCTATGTTTTGCCACNTGGCCGTGGCATTGCTGGTCTGCTAAGGTGTTGCTTCTAGGGTGGTAGGCTGCTGTCTCTCTGACTCTGCCTTCTTCTCCTTGTATCTTTGCTTGGATTTCCCACCTGGCTATAACCTGTCTTGCNATAGGCCAAAGCAGCTTCTTTATTAACCAATGATAGCAACACATATTCGCAGCATACAGAGAGACCATCCCACAGCNAGGGGCAGCTTTGGGCTGGGAACCCTGAAGACTATTAAACCCAGGATANCACCCCAGCCTGAGATAAGGTGTGGGTCTGTTTCTGTTTACCTTCAGCCACTTCAGGGCTGATACTGGAAGAGGGAGGAGGTGCTAGAGATAAAATCCAGAGTCTTGTGAATGCCAGCCACACACTACNCACTAAGCTACATGTCCTAGGCCCCTGCATTTCTATTCTTCATGAAATACCCAGGTTCTGTTGGCTCCTCGTGTGCATTTTCCCACTAGAAACTTTGATGAAAAAGCCATTCCAGGGCATTGTCTAAGGATGAGTTTTCACNGATTGGTTCCTAAGGCTNCAGAAATGGCATAAGTGTGGGTCAAGTCCCTTCTCCCCCTTCTCTTTTAAAGCAGGGTGTGTTGTTTCTTGCTTTATCTGACAGAGGAAAAGTCTTACTCTTTGAAGGGACCAGTAATTGCCCTAAGGTGAAGCANACATGTTGTTACTATGTCTCTAGTCTGACAGTCAAGGAACTAGACCCTGGTGTAAAGAAGGTTTGGTGGGTCACTCTGTGAACCACTCTGGGGAAAGTGTGGAAAGGGGTCACCTGGTTTCTAGAAGACCAAAGAAGTCCATATTTGTAAGAATCAAGAGATGCCTGAGCTGCAGGCAGCATGCCTTGTGGAGGCAGCGGGGAAGGATTTCCTCATTGATGGCTCTGCTGAAACCCCATTAGTGGAGCTTAAGATGCCATCCTTGAATGGAGACCTTGTGCTGAAGCTAATGCCTCTAGGAGCCAGCACTGGCATCAGCCAATTGCACAGCCCAAATCCTCGCCTGTGTCCTATGCACTGTCACAAGCTGTCAGAGAGTTGACCAAGCTGCTCAGGGTGTGGCTGNTGAGTGAATAGTTAGNATGGTGACGGGATACTTCTTCCAACAGCTCTCTTCCCTTCCACAGCCCAGCCTCGTCCCTCGTTCTCATGGCTCCTACAATGATAAAGTCCTTGATGAACTCACAGAGCTTTCAATCTTTGTTTCTCTTTGTATCAATTGATTGAGCAACACACACACACACACACACACACACACACACACACACACACACACACATGCCCACGCACATGACTGAATATCAAAGCCATTTTTGTCTACGTATAGCAACTTTTGTTTTTTTTTGTCGTTGTTTCTCCAATTTTTATGTTGCTGGTTCCGTCTGTTACCAGTTTTTCCCTCAAATGGTATTGTTTTCCCCTCTTTGAGTTGTGGAACCAATAACAAGAGGAAGCCAATTGAGTTGTAAAAGAGACATTGATTCTTGGCCAAGAATAGAAATGTGAAATAATCTTCGCAAATCAACTTTTCAACCCCTGTGGATCACGAAATTATGGATAGAGATGAAAAGAAATGAAGGTGTGAATGGTTTGTTGTCAACTTGANGGGTTTTAGGATCACCATGGCAACAAACCTTGTGGCTTGTCTGTGAGGAAGTTTGTAGGTTATGTTAAGGGAGGTTGGAAGACCCACCTTAAATATGGTGGTACCATTCATTGGTTGTGGTCCCAGCTGTGGTCCCCTACTAAATAAAGACNANAAAGTGGCCTGAGCCTCAGGAGTCACCTCTCTCTGCTTCTAATGTAATGTGAGCAGCTGCCGCANACTCCTGCCTCTGTGCCTTCCCCACCCCGACTGACTGTATGCTCAAACTNTGAACTATAATAAACCTTTCTTTCTTTAAATTACCTCTGTCAGGTTATTTTGTCACAGCAGTGAGAAAAGTTGCTAACACAAAAGGGGAAATATGTGCTAACAAGTAAGGNGATTATTCATGTCACTTAAAGGAATAGGTGGATGAGGGGGTTAGGGTCTNTGCATTTTCCTTCTTCTTGTGGTTCTTACAAGTGGCTTCCATGNCAACTGTCAGCTGTCATAGAACTGGAGGGTTTGTCACTTAGTGCACAGATGGAATTATAATGAAGCCAGAGGTCATCTGGTAGTCACCCTGGCAGCCATTTTAGAAGGAGTCAGCTTTGTTCAGTGTACCTGAAGAGGGACCTTTGACATGTAGGCATCTAGTCATATAAATGAAGTAGGAAGATGTTCATCTTGATTATCTAGGCTGGATTCACGGTAACAGAGGGCCGGTGTAAAAGCCCCTGCTTGCCTGGTTAAACCTGCAAACCTGCTGGCTCACATCTCAGCTTCTCCTTTCCCAGAATGTCTAAAAGGCCACAGAGGGTACCATCACCCTCCCGTCTGACCTGCCCGTCATCACTCTCCCTGGACCTGTCTAGTCACAGGTTTGTTGGGTTTCTTGGGTTTGTTCCACTGATGGATCTTTTCAAAATGGCAATTCAAAGAAACATCATCTGAAATTAGGGCAGTTACAATGATCCCCAAACTAGGTAGACCAACCTTATAATTGATTATTCTTTCCTTTTAAATAAATCGTATAAAACTATGATTAAAGAATTTATTAGTTAATATTTTGCAAATGAAAATGAAGACAAAGATTGTGCTTTACTTATTTCTAGAATATGTATTTATATCAAATCTTTATATAATTTTAATGTAATTATAAGGAATAATGTATAAGGGCTGTGAGGAAGTTACCACTTAAATTATCTTCCAACTGGGGTGGAACATACCTGTAATCCCAGCCCTCAGGAGAGGATCAGGGGGCTACAAGTTTGAAGACAATTTGGGCCACATACCAAATTCTTGAGCTACATAGAAAGATTTTGTTTCTCCACCATAAAAATTTTACAAGCTGAGTCTGATAACACATGCCTATAATCACAGAAAGAGGCTGAGGCAGGAGAATTGTGAGTTCCAGGCTACTTTGGGCAACGAAGTAGTGAGAACATGCCTGGAGAACATGGTGGTGGAGATGGAGCTCACGCTAGGAGCCCTTCTCAGCATGCCCATGACCCTGGGCTTTGTCACAGAGTTACAGGACACAGTACTTTCATGGTTATCTGAGATTCATCTGCTGATGTCTAAAATGCCAAGTTATCATTAAAATAGAGATGAATGAAATCCACAAGTTGAATCTTGGCAGTCTAACTAAAGCCATGGAACAAAGAGGAGATGGATTTGATGGGAGGGTGCATGTCATAGCACAAAGTTGTGCTGTACCAGGCATGGGACTCAAACACAGTTAGGATCCTGACAAGCTTGGTTCCCTAGCAAGGATCCATGGACCTGATTCGGGAAGGAGATCAAAGAGAAGAAATAACATCAGCAAGAAAGAGGGAGGCAACCTACAAAGATAGAGGTTACCTAAAACCTTTTGTGTATTTTGTCTTGGACTGGTTCAGTCACTCACCTATCCTGAGAAATCTAGGGAAGTCATCAGGAAAAGGCAGTGTTCCCTCCGAAGCGAGGAAAAGGACATTGTAGCATTACTACAAGCTTAGTGGAGAGAAACAGACTCAAGGTCATGTCCTGTGACCATCCTAATAGTACAAAGACCACTAGGAAAATGCTAATTTTTACTAAGTTGAAGGTTCACTTGTCTGATGTCAGACAGGAAACTGACATTTTGAGTGTTTCCTATTGCTTACCACAATATGGCAGCCATCAGATACATGTGGGAAAGTTTAACACAGGGACTCTGACAGTACCAATTGGAGACTGAGATCCATGAATGGATTGATTAGTGGATACTAGAACTGAAGAACTATGAATCACTACAGGCAACAATAGCAAGACTCCATTCTGCCATCATTGCATTTTACAGCCAAGCAATTTTAGATTATCCCATGTCCTTGCCTTAATCTGATACAATATATGTTAGCTATATCCAGCTACTAAAATTGCTCATAAAATGGACAGCTTTTTTCTACTTTAGAAGGATTAATAAGTAAGTGGGTTTCTGTGCCTAGAGATGGGAGTGGAGAGAGAGACTGAAAATGGACACAGGCTTTGTTTGAAGTGGTAGAAATGGCCTAATAGCAGAGTAGGAGGAAAACTGTGATTTGTAAATTCATTAAGTCATTGGAATGTGTGGGTCTGGGGCTCGTGAGATGACTCATCTGATTAGACACTTGTCTTATAAGCCCGACAGCTGGAGTTCGATGCCCAGATCCCATGTAAAGGTGAGAGAGAGGAAGCAACTCCATAAAGTTGTCTTCTAACTTCCACATACGTGCCATGGCATGCATGTACCCCACCCCACCCCCACATCTCAAGCACACGTGCGCACACACACACACACACACACACACACAGAGAGAGAGAGAGAGAGGATTTTAAATTAAATGGTTCAAATGCATCTTATGATGTATAAGTTACACTTAATAAACTTGTTTATTTTGTGCTATATACATGTTGATGTGTGTGCATGTTTGGAGGTACAGATGTGTGGAGTGCACATAGGCATGAAGGTTGATGTGGGGAGTCTTCTTATGGCTCTCCATATTATATTTTAAGGTTGAGTTCTCTCACTGAACCTGGAGGTCACCAATTTGCTAGAGTGGCTCCAGGGATCCTCCTGGCTCTAACCCCCAGCTCTGGGACAGCAAGCGGGAGCTGCTGAGCACACCTTTTGATGTGGCTTCTGAACTCAGGTCCTCATGTTTGAACGACAAATATTTTACTGCCTGAGACATCTCTTAATACCCTAAAGCTATTTAAAAAGTGGAAGAGGAATGGGGGAGAGGGCAGGAGGAGGAAAAGGAGGAGGAGGAGGAGGAGGAGGAGGAGGAGGAGGAGGAAGTGGAAGAGACAGTATATCCTAGAACTCTGGGACAACCAGAAATTTACTCAAAAAGTTGCCAGATCTTAAAGTAAAGGAGTCAAGGATTAACTGTTCCATTTCCTGAATTTTCCCCAGGGTGATAAAAATATGATGTTCTGTCTCAAGTCAAACAGTAGGAGGCTCTGACTTACATGTCATTATCCCTGCTGCAAAGGGAGGAAGTGGACTCAGACGCTCCCGACAACTTGCTGAAGCCACAGCCAATAAAACAGGATGATATAAACTCAGTNTCCTGGCCCCAAACCCATGGCAGCTCAGCTGTCTAGACTGCAAACCCTCTCAGTGAAGGAGAAGCCCTTCTGTTAGACTATGGGTCACTTTCCTTCTCCTGGGAACAACACTCATACATGCAAAAGAGCTCATTTGAAATGTAGCCCCATTTAGATCCCTCCCTCATCCATTTTATACAGTAATTTCCCAATGTTTCTACCAGCTTTTTGTATTCTATACTCAGAAAGGTTTTGGAAGGGTGAGGCCAGAAAATTCCTTACAATATTGAACGCAAAGAGAATTTGGTTCTCGAGGGAATAAAAAGATTTTCTTTCCACGAATGTTCATGAAGATGCAACTTTATTTCTTCATTTATTATTCATTTTTTCTGAGATAGGGTCTTGCTTTGTTGCCCAAGCTGGGTTGGAACCCCTAGGTTCAAGTGATCCTCCTGCCTCAGCCTCCCATGTCATTGGGATTACAGATACACACTACAGTGCTTGGTTAAGATGTATGCTTTTATGATGTTTTTAATGGCTTTGCACACACACACACACACACACACACACACACACACACATACACATACACACACACAGAACACTCCAAGTCCTCAGTTGCTCTAGTTGAGTCTTTGGAAGCTCTAAGGCAGAGGTTCTCAACCTTCCCAATGCTGCTTGCTACTGTCTTATAAATCATAATGTAAATATCTGATATGCATGATATCTAATATGCAACCCCTGTGAAAGAGTCATTCAACCTTCTAAAGGGGTCGCAACCCACAGGTTGAGGACCAGCGCTCTAAAGTGAAGTCTACAGTGATCTGAGCTTAAGAACCTATGAAGGACAGTCACTTTCATGCTTCTTGACATATTAAAACACCACAAGACCTGTTGCATAGGACAATAACATTTTCTTTCCTGTCTCCATCCACCAGTGCTGGCACGTGTCTACCTTGGCTTTAAAAAAGTAGTTAAGATAGTCAGTTTTCAATCCATTTACACATGTAAAATAGCTCATTTGGCATGTAGTCCCGTATTAGATCACTTGATGAATTACATAGATCACTTCACACCCATTTTAGAAAATGGTGATTTTCTGGAATTCACTTTGGTGGGGACAAGGTCTCAGAGTGTAGAGCAAACTGGCCTGGAACTTGCTAAGTAGTTCAGGCTGGCTTCAAGTTGCCAGCTTTTCTGCTTCAGCCTTCTTGAGTGGTGGGATTCCAGATGTATGCCACCATACGGCAGGAGTTAATAATGTATACATCTCAGCCCCGTCGTGTTGTATCCACTACTTCCTTTTGGCTATTTTTCTTATTGATTAAATAGTCAGACCTCTCGGTGACCCCTTTCCTACCATCCCAGCCTGGCCAAAGCCTGCTGTAGCTCCCTGCCATATTTTGAACTCGTCTTCTAGGCCATCCCAGGCATCTCCTCCAGGCCTCTCTGTGGCCGTTTTGTCCTTTGCTCTCTCCATTCATACATGTGCAGATCCATCCCTCCTTCCCTCCCTCTGTCCATCTCTTCTTTCCTCCTAGGACATGTTTATACTCTCTTTCAACCAGTTGAAATAAAACTTAAATTTAAAAAAAGAAACCAAGTCAGTACCCAGCTAACTGAACATGCCCCACAGCCAAATCTAGGCTTTTAGTGTTGGATTTCTGCTGTCTCTCCAACATTGAAAACCAGCCATGATAGTTTTCCTGTTCAAAGAAACGTGACACTGGACTAAAGCCAGAATGATTGTGGTGATGAAACAGTGGCTATGGAAGTGGGCGTCAGAGTGCTTACAGGGTTACCGTGTTCTCACCAACACAGAAGTAAACAGAAACCTCCACCTATTTGGCAATATGGAACTTATTAACAGTCTGGAATGTTTACAATCCTGTTCACATTTGGAAATGTGAACAGGAATCTTTGAGTTACTTTTTTTTTAATGCTCAGAAATGACTGAATGCCATGATTTAAGAGTCATGAAGTAGTTTCAGGAGAGAAGCATCTCCCAGTGGTGAGGGTGGATTGTTTTCACCTCTGCTCCAGGGGGCAACCTACTACCTGTGCAACACACACACACACACACACACACACACACACACGCACACGCACACGCACACGCACACGCGCGCGCGCGCGCCTTTGCCCAAACATGAGCACTAAGCACAGAGGGTACCTCTTTCGAGGGTACACTTTAGTTACTTTGTGGTCCATGCAGCCTCAGAGTAGCCTGTACAACACAACACTTTAGGATGAGCCACCCCACAACTCTCCTCCAGCAAAGGGTTAGCTAAGGCTGACTCAAACTGTCTTTTTAGACAATGGCTGAAAGTCACCCGGCTTTTTATCCCTTTTGTGGCTCTGTATTTTTCCTCCAATAGGTTTTCACTGAGGACTTTAATTATAATTTGGTTAACAAATGCGTTTCCTCTGTGAAGGGCACTTTGAAAAGTACTGTGTAAGCACATGGATTTGGACACATTGCATTTATCATAGCACATTTGCTGCAGAATAAATACAATAAGAAAAATGGCCTTATTTCACACAAGCTATTTTACATGTATGTGAGTTGAAAAATTATTGTATTTTAATTCTTTTTTAAAATCAACATAGACCTGGGCCAGCACTAGTAAATGGAAACAAGAAAGCTAATTTATTGTGTTTTCACTATGTGGCAGGTCTTGTAGCATTTTAATATTAAGTATAGCTAAGTGTGGGCTTTGAGCCTGTTGAGCCTAATGCTGAATGAAGAGTTTCAGTCACCTAGCCCCATACTCTTGTGATAGCAAGCACTCAGGAAGGGCGGGCTGCCCAGTGTGTCTTTCTGCATTTTATTCTATGAAATAGATAGTATGTCCTCTTTCAGAGGAGGAGACTGGTTCAGAGTAATCTGGGGACTAGGAAATTCAGTGTAGAGGCAGTATGTAGAACCAGGACTCACTAGACTCTCTGAAAGAACCTCTACCTGTAGTGAGTCTTTCTTTGTACCATCAACTCCCAAATAATGACATGGAGACTTACTATTAATTATGAAAGCTTGATGTTTAGCTTAGGCTTGTTCCAACTAGCTCTAATAACTTAATTAACCCATATTTTTAATCTATGTTCTGCCACATGGCTCTTTACCTTTCCTCAATACAGCATATCCAACCTACTCCGAGTCTGCTGGAACATCTAGATTCCTCCTCCCAGTTCCTTTCTCTGCCTGGAAGTCCTGCCTATCCTCTCCTGCCTAGCTATTGGATGTTCAGCTTTTGATTAAACTAATCAGCAGGTGCCTTAGGCAGAGATACATCTTTACAATATACAAAAAGATTTTCCCACAACATTTCCCCCTTTTGTCTAAATAAAAAGGAAGGTTTTTAATTTTAACATAGTAAAACTATATACAATAAAAACAATTATCAGGTAAGAATTACTATGTCTAGTCTATTTGCATTTGGCAATTTTGGAGAAAATACTCTATTATCTATCCTATCTTGGTGAGTCCAAAGTTTTGTTCCTAATCTACTTTCTACCATAATTTGTATTACCATCCTAAAAATATCTTTTTAAACCTCAAAATATTTTCTGAGATAAACAACCTAAGCTTTTATGTCTCTCAGGCTTATACACTTTACATTTCTCTTGTAAGTTTCTTTTCTTGGAATTCGGTAACAAAGAAAATGATATAACTATCTAGTCTTCAACCTTATCAGAGACCTGAGAAGGTTAAAATATTACATGAGTAAAGAGAAAGTGCAGAGCAAACAACTTCCAAAACTATAGAAATGGCAGAGATATTTGGCTGCCTGGACAGTCACCCCAGGTTCCTCTGCAATGTTGCAGCATCTATCTTTGGCCTACAGGCCTAGAATAGCTGACAGACTTATCTGTGAAGCAGGAATTTTGAAAGACTGGACTACTTTGTCTTGGCAAAGTTCAGCAGTCGCCTTCTTTTGTGTCCTGCTTTTCNAATTTGGACAACGTGTTGTCAGCAGTTGAGGCAAGGGCAGTTTCTTGCCCAGTGGCTAACTTTGCCACATAGAAAGTAAACTCCATATGCAGTTTCTTTGATGCCTATCATCTTCTCTGAAGTAGATTGATGCTGCCAGGAGCAGACATGTCTCATTATCATGAAAAGCCTTATGTTATTAAAACATCTTAAATGCCATATTCTGTAGCTCTCTTAAGTGTTTGAAGACCACCTCTCTATGTGAGGCAAAATAGAGCTTATTTCTGTCTACATCTAACCCTTACTAGAGGTTTGATTGTTATCTTAATTATCCTAAACAGTTTGTAATAATAACTTTCAAGGACTAGAACTTTACATTACATTGTTAAATGAGCTGCATCAGCACAATACCTTAAACAAGAATAGAAGCATATATATGTAGTATAACAAAACTTTAAATTTGTATCAATACACAAAAATCCATACCAATGTAAAATATTTGAGATTAATAGTTATTTTTTAGTTTAAAAGTAAATTCAATAATATACCCTTTTATCCTATCATTCTTATATCTCTCCTATTTTCTTTTCAGAAAGAGATCCCTGAATCTAACCTCCTTTGTTTAGTTTTTTTCCCTGACCATGACCAGAAACAACTTGTAACCAACCCCCCTAAACAATGACAAGCATTCATAACCCACCGAATGACCAAAATCTACTCAACCCACCTCTTGGGAATGTGGGTGTCGTGGTTTCTAGACTGCTTCCTGTTGTCTGGGGGTGACAGCATCTCTAGGGGACCCTGAGAAAATTGGGACAATAGTCAAGTCCTGGGAGAGCTATCTGTATTATTTTTTATTTAGTCTCTGTGTGATGGAAAAGTGTAGAGGTTATTTGAAGTCCTGACTAGAGTAGTCTGTGAGGCTGGACCTTCTCAGTTAGCAGTTTTGTAGTCTTGGATGTAGAATTTTGAGGAAACTGCGACAGAGGCATTCTGAGAGTCTGGATCACCTGGGCTACTTGTCTTTATTGGTGTCTGGTCCTTTTTTTCTGAAAACACACTAACTTGTAAAGGTAAGGTATATCTGCATTAACACAAGTCTGGAATATGCAGTATGCATAAATCAGCTAGAGATGATTTTCTGCTTTATGTTTGAGCAGATAAAAGGCATCTGTCAACTTTATAAGTCAGTTTGGACTGCATAACCAAACTGTAATGTAAATCTCTATCCATGCCATATGAAAGAATGGCATTTAATCATAAGCCATGAGGACTCTGTAGCCAACAAGATTTATCATGTCTCATCTAGTCTCAGAGCTGTTCCTATGTTGAGGGATCAGCATATATATGACCTGTCCTGCAGTCTTTCCTGGCTTTTCCCCTCATGTCTGTAGCCAAGATCCTCAGGAGGTCTCCCTTGGACAAATCTGATTTCAATTAACTTTGATGGAATTCGTAGCTTTTTGTTTCCTATGGAAACAAAAGCACAACCTCTCCCTCAACACAACACATTTCCAAACTTCCATTTTTGAAGCCAAGACATCCCTAAAGTATATAAGCTGGTTTAATTCAGCAGTTCCTTTTACAATCCAGTGTTTCTCAGCAGCTGCCATTCTCTGTTCATTAGCATTCAAAAATTTCAAAGTTAACAAAGCACGTATAAGGTCCAAACTCCCTGTGTTATATTTTCCATCATTATGTGGCTTATTGTTTTTTTTATATGACTTTAATCTCTCTTTAAAGACTTTATTATTTTTAAATTATTTTTGTGATCATCTGTATGCATTTTCTTTTCTTTCTTCAGCATCTAAGCACATTTTAAGCATACTATATCTGTTCNGAGGTTTTCTCAGTTTGGACCTGATTTTTTACATGTCTGCAGTCTTCTCTGACCATGTGAGCCAAACATTAAAACTGCTAAGCAGTGGCTAGGCCTTCTGCTGTGTGGCTCCACTTAGCAAATGGGCTGGCGGCTGGCTCTGCCCCCATTAGGTCAGTGAGAGCAGAGCCTTGTGCCTGTGGCCCAGCCTGGAGCTGGTCTATNTGCATTGGTTCTGGTAGGCATTACTACCTAGTCTCCCACCACCAAGTATCACACCACCTACTGCTCATAAACCCCCTTCAAGTGCTCAGTAGCAGGGCCTCTTAACAGAGCTGCGCCTATGTATGCCACAAGCACTGAGCCTACTAGGAACTTTTTTTTTTCTTTCAGCTTTCTCAGGCCCTATGTGGATTTATATGCCACATTGGGGGCCATTTGTAGTAAGCTTTTTTGTCGGTCTCCAGCTCACAACAACACAGAGACTTATTACTAATTATGAAAGCTTGGTCTTTAGTTTAGGCTTGTCCCACTAGCTCTTATAACTTAAATTAACTCATTTATATTAATCTATGGTCTATCACGTGGCATTTTCTCACTTCCATCTTGCACCTCTTGTTTCCTCTCTGTGTCTCCTGGCATCTCCCAAGTGCCTAGATTCCTCCTCCTTTTCCTTTCTCTCCCCGGAAATCCTTCCTACACCTCCTGCCTAGCCATTGGCTGTTCAGCTTTTTATTACACCAATCACAGCAATACATCTTCATACAAAGTATACAAATATCCCACAACATCTAGCAATGAATCATTATTNTAGGATGCCAGAAGATATGTGCTGGGATTTCCCAGAAGGCTAAAATGATGCCCTTTGCTGAGAAGCAAGTTGCCCCTGTAGGCAGGCTGCAAACTCATATAGCTGTCTCTAGATTTTGAAGAATATCTNAGGGGACTAGTGGTCAACTGTTTACCATTTTTTAAAATTTTATTTGTTTGTTTGTTTTGTGGGGAGGGCTGCATGTGTATAGAGGTCAGAGAACAACTTGCTGGGGNNGATTCTTTTTTNCCNCCATGTGAGTTNTGGGAATCGAACTCAGAATGTCAAGCTTGGCAGCAAGTGCCTTATCCATTGAACCATTTCACCTACCCAGTTTACCATTTCTTAAAGTTCTCTCTTTTTCTGTGTGTGTGTGAGGCAGAGTGGTGGGGAGAAGAGACTGACTGTGACTGGGAATGGAACCCAGGGCCTTGCACATGTGAGGCAAAGGCTTTCCTACTGAGCTATTACCCCGGCCCTTTATTTTACTTCTTATTTGGAGACAGGGTCTTACTATGATATTCAGGCTGGCCTGGAGTGCACTGTGTAGCCCAGGCAGGCCTCAGCCCCCTGAGTAGCTAGGATAACACACCTGTGCCACCAGCTTGCCTCTTGTCTTTATTTTACTTCATTTTCACATGTGTGCAGTAGATAGCAAATTCTCTACCGAGTGGCTAGATCTATGGTTTTCGAAACTGTCTGAGTGTGTTTTATCAAAGATGCCAAACAAATAACCAGTTCTCTCAGTACCTCCGCCGTGCAAATGTCATCATGTATACAAATACCAGCTTCTGATGCCAGCTTAAGGAGATGGTGAGTCGATGTTCCTTTTGGAGCTAAAGGCAAGCCTTCAGAGTTGGGTTGTGGGGGAGTTTTGATGTTTTGGGGGGGGTTAGCTTGTTTGTTTTATTTTGTTTTGTATGGGGAGGTGGTGGATAACTTTTAAATCAGATCCTCTGGTCTTCAATTGCCCTTTTAGCATGAGCACTGAGTGGTGGCACGGGGCATTCCCCAGTCCCATGGGGATGGCAGGCAGGCTGAGTGGTACTGCTGATCAGAGAGCACTCTGGGTATGGACCCCAGTTGTGGACATCCATGTTTTCATTCTCAAGGTGTTTTCTGTTCGGTGTACACATTAACCCTACAGACAGGCTGCTGTAGAACAATATTTGAAATTTTGATGCTGAAAGAGTACAATGGTCTTGATGTTGAAACTAGAATATCGCTTTGCTAATGTAGCATGTCTGTATTGAAATCTAGATAAATTGATGATACCAAGATACAGGTAAAATTTAGCCCTTATAAACAACCCAAGTTTCCCTTGTCACTTAGCTGCATAGTATGTACAAGAGAGAAGAAGGGGAGATAACTTCAGTTCCATGAACAATTATCAGCTCAACATATAGATAGCACCAAACAACAGTAAGGGCTGAATACCATATTGTTCTCAGTGTGGCTTCCTTCCTAATCCCAATCGGGTCCAAATATTTCCTTCACAGCTTTGCTACCTTCCATATAACAGATGCTTGGCTTCATCTGCAGTAAGGCAGTGTGTGTGCCTCGAATTCTGTGCCAATAAAAGGAACTCACTCAGGATTCTGCTGTGACAGTGATAATGTAGGAAGCTACATTTCACCTCACTTAAGCCTTCTGTGTTCTTTTCCCAGGGTTCAGCGGATTCCTATACAAGCAGGCCGTCGGATTCCGATGTCTCTTTGGAAGAGGACCGCGAAGCAATTCGGCAAGAGAGAGAACAGCAAGCAGCTATCCAGCTCGAGAGAGCAAAGGTGACTTTCTTCCCTCTTCTTTTGGTGAAAACCGGCATGTCGCTCATTGTCCCACCTCACATCTGTCGTAGGGTTTCTGAGAAATACTGACCAAAAGCAAGGTGGGGAGGAAAGGTTTATCAGCTTACAACTCTCTGGTGACACTCATCACTGAGGGAAATCAGCAGGAACTCAGGGTAGGAACCTGGAGGCAGGAGCTGAAGTCGAAGCTGAGAAGGAATTCTGCTTACTGGCTTGCTCTCTGTGGCTTGCTCTCTGTGGCTTGCTTTCTGTGGCTTGCTCTCTGTGGCTTGCTCTCTGTGGCTTGCTTTCTGTGGCTTGCTCTCTGTGGCTTGCTTTCTGTGGCTTGCTTTCTGTGGCTTGCTCTCTGTGGCTTGCTCTCTATGGCTTGCTTTCTGTGGCTTGCTCTCTGTGGCTTGCTTTCTGTGGCTTGCTCTCTGTGGCTTTCTGATACCATCAGGACCACCTGCCTAGGGGTGAGACTGCTCACAGTGGGCTGAGCCCTTCTACATCAATCATTAATCAGGAAAATGCTTCACAGGCTTGCTTGCAGGCTAATTGGGTGGGATCATTTTTACAAATGACATCTCCTCTTTTCCAATGACTCTAGCTTATGTCAAGTTGATATAAAACTAGCCAGCATGGTGTCTCTCTGGAGTATTTGTTTTCCAGCTATCCTGATAAGGCTTCAGATTGCAAGATTTATGTTGTATGTTCCCTTCACAGAGGTTAGTGGTATCTGCAGGGGACCATTTCCTGTGAACCTTTGCCTTTTTCTGTTTGATTTAGTGATAATTCTCAGTCATTTCCCAACCTAGCAGTGTGGCAATATCAAACTCACCTAGTATTGGCAGAGAGCCTTCTGAGCTGCTAGCCTGAGTCCTCTGTCCTCGACCCTTCCCCATCACTACACCAAACAGGCACCATTGATTGTGCTATGGACCATTTCACTGCTTTCTCCATTCTTTGGAGTCTAGATTTCAGATTCCCACCTCAAGTTCAGTACGAAGTTCAGCACATTATTTTGTGTGCTTGCTTGCTTGAGAAGGGGTCCACTACATTGCCCACTCCAGTCTTGAACTTGTGGGCTTAATACATGGCCTACCAGTGTGCACCATCAGACCTGGTTAAGAACTTTGAACAACTCAAATAAGAGCAGCAAAGATGAGTGACAGAAGCCATTGCCCGTCATGATGGGCTTCAGCTCCTCCCCTTCCAGCAGACACTCAGGATGCAGCAAGAAACCAATTGCATGCTGGGGTTTTTAGACCAGACAAATTGGGTTGGAGAGATGGCTCAGTGGTTAAGAGCACTGGCTGCTCTTCCAAAGGTCCTGAGTTCAATTGCCAGCAACCACACAATCATCTATAATGAGATCTGATGCTCTCTTCTGGCCTGCAGGCATACATGCAGGCAGAACACTGTATACATAATAAATACATCTTAAAAAAAAGTTAAAAAAAAAAGATGACTGGACAAATTACTAGAGTTCACCCAGCCTGCCTATGTCTTTCTAACTTATTTCTTAAAGCATAGACCCCTTTTTTCAAATTAATTTTATGCACAATTACAACATATAAGACAGTGTCCATGGCAAGCCTGGCCTATTGCTTCCNTGACCAGCTCCTGTGGGNAGGTACCTTTCTGAATTTTAGATGCAAACNCAAATAAAGTTAATTTCTTTCNTTTTTATTTTATGATGAAATCTTTTAGAGATTGAAGCAAGGGAAGAATGATACAGATAAATGAGGCGTCAGCTTCCATACTCTCTATGTCTGTGCNTCTGCATNGTGCCTGGGAGGGAACAAAAAGAGGTTCTAATTTGGGTCCTACCTCAACTGTTGACATTCCCAATGCAAATAAATAAACTGATAGCAGAGCTGCCCAGAAGCTGGGAGACCTTGTATCTCACATGTTGCTAGGTCTTGTTTTGAAAAAGTCCATCTGTTTCATTACTGTGTGNTCACCTAAATGGTGGTGACAGGACCATAGCCTGGGCTTGTGGCTGGCTTATCCCCCACAGGNTGCACCTGCTCAGGAGCGCTTTGCCAACAGGAGTTTATATACAAGTTTTAAAGCCAACTGTTAGAAGCTAGGAAGATAACAGGTGAAGAGCCTGCCTGTTAGGTTTAACCTACACTGGCCCCCTTTTCCTTGACAAGACAAGAGATTCAGCTACCAAAGATCTCAGGTTTTCAGAGCTGAGGCTCTTTCAAAAATCCTTCTTTTCCACCCCTCTTCAAGTTTTTAACACCCAGTGTACATTTCTTAGCATATTTTGTGTGTGTGTGTGTGTGGACCTGTTCATGTGTGTGTGTGCCCATGAGTGTGCTATATGCATGTTTATGGGTATGTGTGCGGAGGTCAGAGGTTAATGTGTTTTCCTAACCACTCTCTGAGTTAATATCAGAGACAGATCTCTGGTTAAACGTGGAGTTCACCATTTGGCTANACTGGCTGGCTAGCCCCAGGAATCCTCTGGTCTCTGCCTCTCTAGCCCTGAGATTAAAGATGCACACCCTGGCACCTAGGTTTTGTCACAGATGCTGGGGATCTGAATTCAGTTCCTTGTTCCTGTGCAGCAAGTACTTCATCACCTGAGCTGTCTTCCTAGTGCTCCCCACACCCCAGTATACATGTCCTGTATCTCACAGTTGCGAGAGTATCTGTTACTGTTGAAAGTAAAGAAATAGTTTTTAACAGTGGGAACAAAGCAGAGGGCCCCCACCTCTNTCCAACCCTCCCCAGTCCTTTAGGGACTAGTTCTTTATNGGGGATTTGGAAAGTACCACAGAAGAAGGGAAATGGCCAGGCTGAGAGGAATGAGTCATCCCAGAGTCATCTCTGCAGATTGCTGGATGTGGCCTGCGACTATAAAACCCAGNGGAGATCCCTCTTTGGAAAGTGATTTCCTCACTGCCTGGAACCATCATTCATCCTATGACATGTTTCAATGTGAAAAATGCTTCTCTCTCCTCCCCCNTTCCTCNCCCCTTCCTCCCTCCTCATTCTGCACTTCTGTCTCTAGTCCAAACCTGTAGCATTTGCTGTGAAAACGAATGTGAGCTACTGTGGTGCCCTGGATGAGGATGTGCCCGTTCCCAGCACAGCCATCTCCTTTGACGCCAAGGACTTTCTTCACATTAAAGAGGTAAATGTAGGACATACTGCACCCCTTCATCTGCCAAAAAGCTGCATCTGGGAATCAGCCTGAGCCAAACGCGCAGGAGAGGAGACCCNAGGAGCTGCCAGTGTGGAGCCTCAGCTAATGCTCTGGGCCTCTGCATCCTTTCATCTCACTGAGATTTAGATGCTGAGATCATCACCTGCATTATTGTCACATGCTTCTAACAGAGGAGCACACTCAATATTCGAAATGACACAATGACTCTCTCTCTCTCTCTCTCTCTCTGTGTGTGTGTGTGTGTGTGTGTGTGTGTGTGTGTGTATTGGGAACCAAACCCAGGGTCTAGTGTATGCTACACTGTCAGCCTATCTGTGGGACTACAGACCCATGGATCTATGGATGTAACTTAGGGAAGCATGAGTTTCATAGCATAGCAGTATCCAGGAGGGACTTTTTACAGAGGGATATTATGATAGATGCTGTGAACTGTGGTCTTGAAATGGTTAAAGCTGAGAAAGGGGCAGAGAACTCAAGGAAGCAGAGAGCTGGAGGGGTTGAGCAGTATAAGGAGGACTTGGGGCCTCACATATAGAAACACATAACAATAAAATAATAACACCAGCAGCTTTAGTTTGTGTTCAGCCTAGATATACTGAAGTTGTATTTTGTTTCAGGCATTGTACCCAGCACTGGAGGATGAGACATAGGAACAGTGATGCTATGGGCAAGAAACTCTGAGTCTAGGGGCAGGGTGAATAGTATTAATGATTTCTGTGTGGAATAATAAATTCCACCATTAAAAAAAATGAACCGTTGTCCTGGAAGTTCACACAGAGAGAAGGAGACATCAGTATGGGGGAAGAGTCAGAACTGGACACAGAGTGGCATCAAGAAGGGACAGCCAGAAGCACAGCAGCGTGACCAGAGGGCAGTAGTAGAAGTGAAACAGAGAAGAGGCCCTGTCAGCGATTCAAGAGGTGGAGCTTTTCTATTGGCTGTGCTGGGGATTGAATTCAGGCTCTATGCACANCAGGCAAACTCTATAGCCAAGCTGTCATCTCCAGCCCAAAGGGCCAGATTTTAAAAGACGCGTCTTGAGCCAGGGCAAGAAGACTGNGCTTGCTAGTGGGCTGGAAAGGAATTTGGAGGGAAGCCGAGATGTGAGCAGCCTTGTATTGGGAATGGGAGCTGTGATGGGCAAAGGAGAATTGGGTGTCTTATTCCGTTGTGTGTAGTAGAGAAAGTGAGGGGAGAGAAATAAATGATGGTGGTCAGCTAGGAATGTGGGNGTCTCACTCCACTGTGTATAGTAAAGTGTGAGAGAGAGAAATAAAGGATGGTGGTCAGCTTTTCAAAGTCCCTTGGAATTANAGGAAGTAGCATCAGCCTCTAGATTCAGCTTTTGAAACAGAGAAGGCAGAAAAGGGGCCAGATGTTGCAGTGGTGGACATGNCTGTGAATTTATGTTTGGGCACATTGTGTCTGGGGGCTGTGACCCCTTCGGCATCTGAGTGGTTGAATCTGGGTCATTATTTCTACCAAAAGCAACCAAGCCATATTCATGAGTTGCCAGCACTCATCATTTTCAAGAAGTGACCTTTAAGAGTGAGGGACATTCTCACATGCATATGGACAGTGACATTCCAACCTGGCAGTATTTTATTGCTTTGTGCATTGTATTAATATTCTAGTTTTTATTAATGTTTTTTTTTAAGATTTATTTATTATGTATACAGAAGAGGGCACCAGATCTCATTACAGATGGTTGTGAGCCACCATGTGGTTGCTGGGAGTTGTGTTTTAATTGGATATACTTATGTGATCATTTGATACATATAATAGGTCACAACAAAACCAGAATAGTTAACACTAGCAGCTCTTTAAACTTAAAAAGAAAGTTTTCTGAGGTAGACTGTGGCGTTTTGAAACATGTATGCAGTCTGCACTGGCCAAATCCGGGAAGCTAATGCTTGCATCTCCATATAGTTACTTTGTGTGTGGCACCTTCAAGCCACTCTGACATTAGTTTGATGTGTCTTGCTGGTAGCTTTTGGGTCTGTGAGCTGTTGATCGAGGGATTTTCCTTCAGTCTGACAGCTCCTTTTTCCTTTGTAACATAGTTACTGATCTGGTAATCGCGTGTGGATCAGGCCACTTGTTTTCAAATCTTGCAGACCAAATGAAAAACATCTTAGAAAAATAACAAGCTAATCACTTTAGGGAAATCAAAACGGGGAAGATTGGAACAGTGCTCAGGGGGCCTTTCCAGAACGNTGGCTCAAGCCCTGGGACATCAGCAGGCAAGGTTCTGTAACAGGCTGAGTCCTTCCTCTCATGCCGTCTCTCGNGCACCAGCACCCGTCCTGTTTTCTCAATAACATAAAGGCTCAAAGATCAAGAAAAGCCACAAAGGTNCCTGTTCCAAAGCCAAATAGGGAGAGCTGACGCTCGTGACTGCCCGGTGGCCAGAGACCTTTCACTTACATTGAGTCAGAGGTTCAGTGTTCTCTAGCTGTTTCCTAGAACCACNGTATACCATTTTGGGAAGTCACATTAGCCATCTTAGGCAGCCCTTTAAGGTCACTGGGGTACCACTTNTCAAATGAGTATCCCGGTGGGCCTACTTAATTTCAGGAAATAACGGAAGCCCTAGGAAACCCTGATTCATGGTCTGCATTGTCCCTGCCAGAGTAAAATCTAAACTCCAAACCTACACACCANAGAGTCCAAAAGGGTCCACTTGCCTTTTCTTAATTACAAAATAAACAGACCTGTTAGTTCAGGTGTGTTGTGCTGAATTAAAAACAGGAAGCTAAGAGCCAGATNGCTCCAGGTCCCCTATCACATCAACTCAAGCGCCTTTCCACTCAGTCTNTCATTGGCACAAAGCGTGGCTTCTGCAGGAGCTCTGTGCAGAACGGGCTGAAGCCTGCCATGTCACTTGCATTTCAATATGAGATTGTTACTTAGAATTACTTAAGTTACTCCGAATTTCATGCTGTGACGATTCAATAAGCCTTTCATTCTTCCTTGTCACAATGTCAGTATTAGAGATATGTAAATTCCTCTGAGCTAAGTAACTCATCCTCTGAGCTAAGTAGAGTTGGTATGTGTTGTAACACACACACACACACACACACAGGAAAAGAGTTTCTTATCAACACTGATAAGAAGGCACCTTTGTACTCATTCCTGGGAGGTTTAAACAGTATGATTTCTATCTGTTTTCTAGAAATTACCAGTAGAAACATTCCCCTGAGGCAGGTGGCTTAGACTAAACTGCCATCTGCCCTGGGACTCAGTAAAACAATAATTGCCAGTGTAATTTTGCTGGTGCCCTGAGAAGACCATGCTGACAGACCGATAGGCCGCTTACATTGAAACATAGCCATGCTCTTGAGTCTTTGTGACTATTCTCATAGTAGGATAGAAGATTCCATGAGTTACATTAGAGACTATATTTACCATTTGGATCATTGCAAATAAAACCCCTGAAGAATCCTCCTTTAGTCCTGTCTCTTATACACATCTAGATGTGTATAAGAGACAGTCTCATAGTAGGATAGAAGATTCCATGAGTTACATTAGAGACTATATTTACCATTTGGATCATTGCAAATAAAACCCCTGAAGAATCCTCCTTTAGTCTGTTGAGCTGAGAACGTTTCCTACAAAATANAAAAGCATGACGTTGATAGTCTCTACACACTGTATGTACAATGTGGCATAATGTATACCAGACGAATAGCATTGTCTCCCTCTACTTCCCTGGAATTAACTACTGAAATGTGAAGATAACTGAATTACTATTGATAGCAGCTTTCCTCTCTGCATTCCAGAAATATAACAATGATTGGTGGATAGGAAGGCTGGTGAAAGAGGGCTGCGAGATTGGCTTCATCCCAAGTCCACTGCGGTTGGAGAACATACGTATTCAACAAGAGCAGAAAAGAGGCCGTTTTCATGGCGGGTAACACCCCATCTTCTCCATGAGCTAGCCTTTTCTTTTCTTCTCCCTCCCTCCTTCCTTCCCTCCTTCCTTCCCACCCTCCCCCCTTCCCTCCATTCCTCCCTGCTTCTTTTTGTGGGAAAATTGGGTACTATTTTCAAGTTTCTTATTTAAAACTGGCCGAAGCTGTTCATTCTTGTAACTCAACCTCTGCTTTCAGCTGGATTCTCTTTTATCTCACAAACGTGTTCTTTAAGACTCTCTTCGCCAGCATCCTAATGGAAACCTGCTTTAAAGCAAAGGGACCCTTAACAGGCTCTTCTTGAGGAGAACACAAAGGTTTGGGGTTTAACTGTTTCCACTGTGTTCTGAACCTCAGCAACTCAGAAATCCACATGAATTCCACAGTGGGCTCTGCTTCCAGTGGGTCCAGTAAACCCATCTCCAAACCCTTCTTTTCTTCTGTGAGAGTTCCAGGGAGCCTCATTTCTCAGGGAAGCTCAGGTGGCAACTGACATGACCAAGAGTTGTAGTCTTACTTGGTTCCCTGTCAAAAACTCCATCCAGTGGGCACAGAGTGTGATGGTGTGTGGACAGTCCTGGGGATACTTTTCTCTACTTGGCTTCTCTTGCTATCTTCTTCTGCTGAAGATGCCGAGGAGCTGCAATGTCCCAGCCTCTAGTGGTCAAAGGAAACAGCACACAGACTTCAGAGGGCAAGTGGCAGGTCCCAGGAGGGTGAGCACAGCCTGACAGAAGCCAAACTGGGCTCAGTGGTACTGCTGCTCTCCCTGAAGCACCGATTTCATACGTGTTAGAATTGTTCAAAAGCCTTCAAATAG
The DNA here is from genome assembly GCA_001675575.1 of Neotoma lepida. Lineage (NCBI taxonomy): Eukaryota > Metazoa > Chordata > Mammalia > Rodentia > Cricetidae > Neotoma > Neotoma lepida. The sequence goes on from LZPO01076287.1 coordinate 58,123, forward strand.
AGCAAGTTCTGCTACTGTTATCATTGCTTTGANACAATCTTGCTATGTAGTTCAGGCTTGTCTTTGGTGAGGCAATTCTTCTGCACCAGCCTCATGCCCTAGCGCTGGATCACAGCTGTGCATCACCACATCTGGCTAGAGCAGTTCTTTCCTTTGATTCAATCTTTCTTTTTAGTTAATTTTTTTTTTATTAAAAAAGAACTGCTGTGTTATTTAAGCCTCCATTTGCTTTTATCCTAATGAAAACCTTTCCAGTAGTAATGGAAGATCATAGAGGTACAGTTAGCCACCCTTCTAATGATTAATCTCCTGTTAAGATTTTTATTATTAACCCTCCGTCCCCTTTGCTGTAGACATTTCGTCCTCCATGCCTCTTAGCACACGGGAACACTTGACCCTTCCCTGGGGCCTTTGCATGTGCTTCCTCCTCCTGGGACCCCTCTTCCTCCTTTGCTGTTAGTAGATCACTCCATCTCTTTCAGGTTCTTGTTGCACAGTCCCAGTGATGCCTTCCTTCCCCACTGTAGTTTAAGCTGTACCCACTCCAGACTCACCCCTTCCCTGCATTTTCCATCTCTTTCCAACTTAGTTGTTTCTATTACACTTGCTACTCTCAGGAATATTGGATATTGACCTATTTCTCTTGTTTAGCCTTGATTGTCTCCTACTAGAATGTGGCTCACTAACAATCTCCCACCATTGGTGCTGTTATTAATACATGAATATATGTGTATGTATATATATATATATATGTGTGTGTGTGTGTGTGTATATATCTATATGTGTGTAATATATATATATTCTGGAGGTCAGAATGAATCCTCACATTCTGCACACAGCCCTAGAATTAACTCAATGAAGAGACAAGGTATCTCAATAAAGACTCTGTGTCTNTGGATATAATAAAAATATTTACCTAGAAAGTTCTCTTCTATCACATTCTCTAAATACATATATACATATATACAAATGTATATATATATATGAAGTTTACTTCGAGGCAGGAGAAACAACGAAACCAAAGGGCTCATTCACAGAGGCTCATATGTCATGCTTCTCTCTGTAAGGTAGAAATAACTCCTATGTCCATAGATGGGGAAAACAAACACTCAAAGATGTATCGCAGTGTGTTCCACAGCAGTAAGTGACAGAACTGTTCATCATTGGGCTATAAACATACGTGAATTATTATTGGTGTTGACAGCAGGAATGGTTCATGAAACACCCTCCCACACACACCGTACACTTTTAAGAAGCAGTCCTCCAGGTCCTCTTGCTTGTTCTGAGCTTTCTGGCCTCTGACTGGTACTTTAGTCCTTGATCTCAAGTAAACACATGGCTCCAAAGAGCATCCTTGCCAGGGGTCCTTCTGTTCAATTTTTGTACGAATAACAGGGAAAGAGAATTTGGAAAGAATTTCCAGGTCTCAGTTAGATCTGCACTTTCTCTGAGAAACGAGGTCAGAGAAAGCATTTGAGCACATTCCTGATGCTCTTCTAGCAGNCTTTGATATGTTTTGAATTATTTAGTAGAAGGCCAAAGAACACTTTGGATNCTCAGTTTCTGTTTTCAAAGGATCTGGAGTGAGAGTCTTAAGTTCNTTTCCATGTTCTAGGAAATCGAGTGGAAACTCTTCCTCCAGTCTGGGAGAAATGGTGTCAGGAACATTTCGAGCGACTCCCACGACAACAGGTGAGNGGTCTTGCTACTAAGCACATAAGCAAATGTTTTTACTGGTTTGGAAATAAAGACTTGATTTAAGATTTAAAGCTTCTTTTATTTAAGATTTCCTTGCTCATTTGAATCCTGTTTGACTTGGAAGGTACTAANGATACAGAAATTCAGCTCGTCAGTATAATTTTGAAAAATTTCATTCATCCCCTATAGCCAGTAACTCTTCATGTATAAACCAACCCCAAGTTCATCATTCTACCCAAGAACTCAAGATACTTCAAGATTGTGAGGCCAATAAAAGCTCATGGACTCTCACAACAATGTTCAGTGTGTACATGNAGCTCTAGCATGTGTTGGGACCAGGTTGTACATACAGGGGGCTATAGCCCCCCTGCAGCCAAAATTACTGTGTCTTTATGTTTGGACATCANACAGTTCCAGCTGAGCCCTAGAATTAACTCAATGAAGAGACAGGGTATCTCAATAAAGACTCTGTGTCTTNGGATATAATAAAGATATTCACCCAGAAAGTTCTCTTCCATCANATTCTCTAACTCCTGCAAGCTAATTCCATTCTGGCCAGGAACTGAGGCTGTACCAGAGCATCCCATGTCAACCAGTTCAGANGGCAGGCCAAGGCTCTGCAACTCATGTCAACACTGGGTTGATTCTGGGACAGTTCTGAGGACTTGGTCCTTGTTTGTGAGGATTCATTCTGACCCCCAGGGCTGGGAACCAACCTGTTCCTCTAGGTGACCTCATGTAGACAGGACCTGATGCTTGAATGGCGGCAAAGCCATCTTCATTGGTTGTGGAATAGGTTCTGCCTTCTGTGTGTTTGCTGGACATTGGGGCACTGCATCAGCTTTTCACTCTTACCAGCTGGAGGGGACANGGGGAACTGGCTGTCCAAGTGTTAAGAGGGGCATAGTAGAAACAGATGTATCAGTATTCAGGAGAAATACCTGAAGATCTGCACTATTACCTCATGGTTCACCAAACTCACAAATACAAAACAATAGCAACAACAACANTAACAGTAATGTTTGAGGTGATAGTAATTTTGCTCACACTGTATTGTGTCTTTTTATTACATTTCCTCTAGCCAGCTTNNCCTCAGCTTCCTATGTACCACATCCAGTGTGGGCACACCCCTGGTTAATGGTTAGCTAACAACCTCCAGTATTGTTTGAGCGCCTGTCCCAGCCTCTCACAGGAAATCATGATGTAAAGTCATTGGTGCAGAGAGGAAGTTGTGCATATTTCATGTTGTCACAGTAGCATGTCCAGAGTGAAGTGGCAGGACAGTGATCTGCTCAGAGTGGGTGCCAGGTGAGCACAGAGGACAGTTACAGAGAACCTTCTCCCATCTTTTAAACTCATGTGCTATCAATTGCAGACATTACATATTTTGATGTGGCTCTCATTGTTGTCTTTTAGCAAAACAGAAGCAGAAAGTGGTAAGTTGTGTTTCCTTTTTAAACTCCTGCTAAGGGTCCTATCCGTACATGCCTGTGATGCTCCATTTCCGTGACCCACATACCTACAAAGTGAGGGATGGGCCTCCTCGGTTGGGACCCTCAGTGGTCACTTACTGTTCAGCCTGAGAATTCTGGCTGTTGTGGCTGTCAAGGAGCTAGGCCCAGTCTCACCTTCTCACTCATGTTGACTCATCTTTTTCAGACGGAGCACATTCCTCCCTATGATGTTGTACCATCAATGCGTCCTGTGGTGTTAGTGGGGCCATCACTGAAAGGTTATGAGGTACAAATATCATCCGTTACTCTCCTTTTCTTGACCAAGAACCCTGGGGACCATCCTTTGGAATCTCTCTCCTCCAGGGTCTATTTCCAGATAGGAAGTGGTGGAAGGCAGCTCATAGTATGTGAAGGCAGGTGGTGGAAACCAGTAAAAACAAGATTAAACTCTGGAGATCAATTAGACATTGCCATGTAATAAAGAGGAATAAAGACTGTACTGCATGGTATTTCAGATTTTGCCATTCTGGCTTTGTTCTTGAATGGATAAAACATGTGGGGTGTTGATATCTAAATCTGAAGCTGGGCAACCTTCAGGCCAACCATCCCTCCCCCAGGATGATGTCTGGGGAAGGAGGTACTTAGTATGCATTTGTTGAATGGTCTAGCAACTGTCCTGAGGCAGATCTAAGAGTCTCATCTCTTTCTCTGAGTTGGAAATGTCAGGTGATGAGCAGGAAAATTAAGTACAAAAAAATTAAGTTCCAGCTAGGGAGAATTCCCAACATGCTCAGGCTGACAGGGCAGCTGAGCCCAGAGCTGATGTTGGGACTACCTACTGCTCATCAGTAGAGGCAAGCATAACCCCACCATGTGAAGATGGCCCGCACCCTTGTGCATAGCCAGCTTATGGTCTTCTTGAGGCAAATCTACATCCTAAGGGAAGTAGGAGGAGGGTTTGTCTGGGGTCCTGGTGAAAACTATGGGTTCGTTCCTCAGCACCTGGAGAAGAGCCAAGGGAGATATTAGCAACTGGGTTTGATTAACATGAAACCTGCCCTCCGAGATGCCTGGATGTGATGGGGGTCTCTCCTCGGTCACTGTGCCCTTCCCTTCCACCTCTCTCACCGTTGACTTCTCTCTCTGTGTCTCTCTCTCCCTTTCCCTCTCTCCGTGTATTTCCCTCATTCTTTTTTTCTCACCTCTGCGAAGGTAACAGACATGATGCAGAAAGCCCTCTTTGATTTCCTGAAGCACAGGTTTGATGGGAGGTGAGACATATAGATGTTTTTGTATTTTGATTTTTCTTTAACTGAACAAGTGTGATAAATTGATTTGTGGACCTGTTTCCAACAATTACAAAAGTCCAAGGATTAAACTGAACTCAGTGTTCCAGGAAAGTGTTCACTGAAACAGCTATGAAAATAGGAAGTATTACATGAGGCCCCCAAGGACTAAACCAAAAGGAAATTAATCCATTTGTTGAGTGTATATATGTTTGTTTTTATTTCCTCACTTACAAGTGAGTTCATACAGAACTGATTTTCATGAAGAAATTGATTAAATACGATGGCTCACTGGTCATGCTGGGTAGTGTCTGGGAATTGTGCATGTGTGTCCATGCATGTGTCCATGTATGTGTGATTAGAAGGTATAAATATAAAACACTTTGCAAGAATGAAATGCTGGAAACAACCTCCAATAAATAAATAAATTTCCTTAAAAGAGGAATATAACCATCGATTTGTAGTAGCCTTCCTGAGTGACTATTGAAGGCAACTGTACTTACTTGGATGTTATTTTCAGAAGTAACCTTATTATTTTTATAGGAGTGTTTTGCACGTGTCCCCCTATAAGCCATCATCAATATGACCTCAAATAAGTTTATGCTTCAGTTTCATGGAAACTGTCTAGAGCTCTTAGATTTCCCAGAGAAGTGATAAAACTCTGTATTGACTCAACAATGGGAACATGATTGTTCACAAGTGGAAAGTGTTCCACGTAGAAACAACCACCCAGAAAAACTGAAGATTTATCAGAAGCAAATTTATATAGTACCCATTGTGAAACCTGGGCAATGCATCTGGGCTATCGCTTTAAACTGAACAATTCATTTTAAAAATGTTTAAATACTTTTGAATAAATTTTAGAGTTTAATTAATTTTAAGAAAAGGCAAAGATGGTCGTGCTTTAAGCAGAAATTGTGTGTATATAAAACCTAAGTACAAATGTATATAATTTCATACAAATGTTTTTATGCATTTATAATTTGTCAAAAAAAAAGCTTTCTATGTAGTCATGTGAAAATAATCATTGGTTTCTAACACCAGATACAGTGAAACGAAGCTGAGGGGCTGCAGGGATAGTGCAGTGGGTAAGAGTGCTTGTTGAACATACAAACATGAATTCCTGAGTTCAAATCCCCAGGACTCATAAAACACAGCATTACCTCTTGTGTGCCTGTAACCTCAGTGCTGTGTAAATAGAGCTGAGGGCATCACTAGGGCTTGTTGGCTCCGGGTTTATGAAAGACACTGTCTCAGATGAATAAGGTGGAGAGTGATAGAGTAGGATTCCCAATGTCTTCCAGCATGGACACCCACATCACACACACACACACACACACACGCACGCACGCACGCACGCACGCACGCACGCACGCACGCACGCACGCACGCGCGCGCACATACGAAGCAGAGATTTTACTTCCAGTAATTGAGAATGTTATTCAAGAAATGGGAATGCTTGTCTGCCATCAGGTGAATTTCTAAGTACATGACTGAATGTAAAACTAGGTCACCTAGTAATAGACCCCTAGATGCATAGTGATTTGAACACACTAGAAACTTAATTTCACTCACTAAATGGTCAGAGACAGGGATTCCTGTTGGGGAAGAAAAGGAAGTGGCGAGGGGAATCTCAGGCAGAACGTTTGCTTCACCTCCCGTTTGGGGCCGTGACCCTTTGGCTGAGCTCTCCAGTCAGCTAACAGGAAAGGCCCTCTGGGGTCTGGAAATAGAGCACATAAGGGCTCATCTCATTGGCTAGAACTTCTTAGTTGCAAAAGAGTGTTGGGAAGTACAATGTAGCTATATACCTCAGATGAAGAGAATATGGAGTTTGCCTCCACCATAGTTATTTATAATCTAGTGGCACAAAGGGTTGGTAAGAAAGGCATGGTTAGTCTCTCTTACTCTCTCTCTCTCTCTCTCTCTCTCTCTCTCTCTCTCTCTCTCTCTCTTGATGGTTCTGGCTACTAGGGAATTCATGTCCTAAAAATACATTACAAAGAAACAGCTGAAGCTGGACTCTGACTTAACAGTAATGGTCTAGGTCCTGTCTTGTGGTGTTCTGGCCCATAACTCTGACCCACAAGTGCTTCTGTGGATGGAAAGCAGCTAACCTGGGTGACCTGGTGTGGTAGAATGTTAGTTAAAGATATGTTATATTTGTTTATGCTGTGGAACATTTGTTTAGTGATACAAAGATGTGTTGCATTCTTTTATGTTGCATTTGTTTAACTCTGTGAAGCTGTGTTACTTTGCCTGTCTAAAACACCTGATTGGTCTAATAAAGAGCTGAACGGGCCAATAGGTAGGCAGGAGAAAGGATAGGCGGGGCTGGCAGGCAGGCAGAATAAATAGGGGAAATATGAGAGGAGGAGATCGAGGTATGAAAGAAGGAGGAGGAGGAGGAGGAGGACACCAGGGGCCCGCCACCCAGCTACACAGCAAGCTCTTCTACACAGAGTGAGAAGTAAAGCAAGGTATACAGAAATGGAAGAAGGTAAAAGCCCAGAGGCATAAGGTAGACAGGATGATTTAAGTTAAGAAAAGCTGGCTAGAAATAAGCCAAGCTAAGGCTGGGCATTCATAAGAAAGAATAAGCCTTTGTGTGTTTATTTGGGAGCTGGGTGGCAGACCCCAAAGAGCCAAAGAGTAACAAGTAAAGAATAAAAAACAAAAACAGAAAACAAAAACAACAATAAAAAACCCAACAACAGCCAGGTCTGCTGTTCTTGGTTGCATTTACACAGTTCCTTCAGCTCTGTGTGGAATCATTGGTTTTAACCTGGGGTGCCTTCACTGAAGGCTGTCCTGAGCAGTGCCCCTCCTCTAAGTCCATCACAGCTCTTTGATCTGAACAAATCCACCATCGCACAACTCCGCCTACACCTGTGTTAGGTTGTTTTGTTCCCAAGTAACATTCCTAAGAACAATGTTGTTAAAGGTTGAGAACACTGATGAGAATGAAGAAACTGCTTCAGTGTTTGGCACAGGGAAAGCTGAAAGACTGAAATACTAGCTTCAGTACAGTCTGATGTTGTCTTTAACCTCGAGGCCACGGAAGAGGATGTTCATTTAGTTGCAGCCCAGAGTTGTCTTAAGTCAAGCAGAATTACTGCTTCAGTCACTGTGTCTACACTATTGATGCTTCTTTCAAATTAAAGATAGAATTAAAATTTCAATGACAAGTTTTCATGGGTTCTGATAATGACAGAGAGTCTCGGGGAAGGGATCCAGCAGCAGCCAGAGTGACAGCTGGAGACAGAGGCAGGCCTGGAGAAGTCTGATGTGTAGACGTTCTGGAGAGAAATAGGTAGTAAAGATGGGAGTGAGAGCGTGAACTTGCTTTCAGATGCTGAGAGGGCTGTGCCACAGAAAAAAACCAATGAGCCCACTGGTGAGTGACTGTGGACAGTTGGGTAAAGAGGAAGTTGGCCAGGAGCTCCTCACAGATGCTAGCACGTCTTCTGTGTGGGGAATATTGTGTTTTGAGCTGTGACAATCTGCTGTGTTGTGTTTTTACCAATTAATAAAAGGAGGGAAAACAGCACACAGTCTCTAGTTGAAATCAGCCAAGAGAACAATTATACCGAAGACTGACTCAAGGAAACAGCAGAAACAGCACCGTCTAACGGAGGCCTGTTCAGTGTTTCTTTGGCTGTGACTGCAGTAGGGTAGCTATCATAGACATCAGGAGAATGGCCCGTGCTTTTCAGAAAGAGCAAATAAAAAATCCATGAGTTAAGAGGCTTTTTAATTCAATACTGCTTTTCAGATCCCAATTCAAAATTAATTCAGTGGAGTAGATGAAACCTATCTNTTTGACTTTAGCAGAAGCAAAAGCTTGGGGTGATTTTCCTTTTGACTCCTTAGAAATATGAGTCACTTTAGACCCATTTCTTACTCAGTTTGTTTGAGTCTAACTGTAGCACATGTAAGAAAAAGGGGGGGGGGATGCAATACCAAGTAGCTCCCGAGGACCTATTGTATGTCAGTGTCCCCATGCAAGATTGATTCCTGTCAGTGGATTATGGACCGAGTGAGCCAGACAATTTGCTCCAGTGGCACTCAGGCTGCAGGGGACATAGTGAGAATGGGGTGTCTCTATTTCAGACCACAGACACCACCCAGGAGTCATCTTTTCTGATGAGGTTTGTGTAGGTGGTCAGTTCACTACTGTCAGGCCGAAGGACTGCCATACCAGCTGCAGTCTGCCGACGTACATCACATGTTTCAAGCCCCCTAAAAGTTGTCATCTAGGCTTTTCATTTTTAAATTTATTTTTATTAGCATATATTCACTGTTCACAGCACTGGGTTTTCATAAAGACAGCCTTTTCTGACTACTGGTGAGTGTAGCATCATGTTGTATCCTAAAATCATAAACAAATACTGTGGAGCCTACAGGGATAAGGCCTTAAAATAAAGGGAACTATAGATCATGTATTCTAAAACAAATAAGCAAAACAAAAAAACCCAAAATTGTCAAGTGGAAAAGAATTTGAAAGAGAAGAACTTAAGCATACAACTTAGGGAGGTGCTAAAACTTAGTACTAAATTTACTGGTGAAACATCCATTGATGACATCACAAAGCAGCCCCTCCATCTGAGTATGAAAATGGTTTGCCGTTGCAGTTCATAAATGGAAAAGGAAACTGTCTGACAACCAGTCTGTCCTTCCTCTCAGGCCCTACCACGATTCTCTCTTCTAGTGCTGGCCTCAAAACGCTGGAGATAATGGAAGATTTTTGTGCCAACTTGAATGCTTAAATTAATAGATGTTGATTACATCATGTCTCACTGTCTTCCCCAAAGTTTTCTGTATATGTAAGTCTCATCAGCTCTGGGCCAGGAGAGTCCATGGTGGTGGACTGCTAACTTCTCAAAATAAGATGTGAGGAGACTGTTCCCCTCGAGTCTTTGGATCTCCAACAACTGCTTTCCTTGTATATATTTACACACACACACATATACATATATCTATATGTATGTGTATGTATGTATATATATCACCATGACCAAGGCAACATTTATTTCTTTATTTATTTAGAGACAGGATCTCATTATGTAGTCTTGGATAGCCTGGAACTTGCTATGTAGACCAGGCTAGTGTCAAACTCCCAGACAACCACCTGCCTCTCTCTCCCAAGTGCTGGGATTAATGCTGTGTACCACTACATCCAGCCCTCTAAGGCAACTTAGAGAAGGAAGGGTTTATTTGGGGCTCACAGTTCCAGAGGGATAGGAGTTCATTACAGTCATGGAAAGAAGCAGGCAGCGCAGTAAGCAGGCATGGTGACTAGAGCTAGAAGCTGAGGCCTGAGGGCTCGCATCTTAAACCAGAAGCAGGAAACAGAAAGACTGACTTTGGAATGACCTCAGAGTCGGCCTCCAATGATGTACTTCCTCCAGGAAGGCTACACCTCCTAAGCCTCCCCAACTAGGGACCAAGTATTGAAATGTCTGAGAACATGGGGGACATCTGAGACCACCACAAATGCTAAGAACAATCACTTAAGGAATCAGTTTTATGTATTGCTGCCTTTAATCCTCTGAAATACTAATGACAAATCTATCACCATTTTAATGATTAGGAGATGGAGGCTCAAAATGCTATAACTTTGTCCTTGAGCATGAAAATCAAAAGAAAGACAGAGGGGACCCTGGGGTCTTCCTGTGTTTTCCTCCTTACTCATCCTGCTTTGGAACACTTGGCCTGTGAGCACTAGAAATTTAAAAATATGTATTATTCTGAATCCGGCTTCTTACTAATTAGCCAGGATGGAAGAGGATCTTCCAGCTGTTACATTAGCAACATGGGAATACTAATTATTTTTGAATGGATATGTCACAACTGAAAGAACTATCTTTCCATAGAAAATCTGCACAAGGGCAATGAAGTAGTTCTGCAGAGAGAGGCACCTGCCAGCAAGCCTGGTGTCCTGAGTTCTAGCCTTGGACCTAAAAGTTGTCTTCTGACCTCCACTTAGCACACTATGATATGTGCATGCCTACTGCCCCCCTCCCATATAAATAAACATGTAAAAAATGTTAAGAAAACTAATAATGCCATCAACTAAGATGGATTCTGAAGTGGAAACATACAGGAGTTGCAGTGCAGACTTGTGGATTTAGGGAATGGTTTTTGCTGGGTTTCAGGGACAGTCTTCAGGGGAACTGAACCCCTGTTGGCCTCTAACGACTGACACTGCCTCAATGAAGTTGCCGATGGAACACTTTGAAGAAGGTATTAAGATGCGGGAGAGTGCCGGAGGATGAGTAAAGCAAGAGGAGTAGGAAACGTACCAGTAGTTTAAAAGCATAATAATTTAGGAAACACTCGGTGAATGCAGCCGCCTGGCTGAGGGGACTTTTATTTCAAAACAAAGAAATGGAGGTCTGGTATCCGGTTTTGATAATAGTAAACCTTTCAGAAGAAGACCTTCTACGTCATGCTGTCAGACTTCTAGCGCTGAGTTGGCCCCTTCCTGGACTCTATTCCATGTGTTTGTATTTTTGCTAACAGACAGCATTTATTATCAATGGAGTCTTTTTTATTAGAAAATAAAATGAGAAAAAGCACTTGTCACCGCAGTGTTCTCTCCATTTTTAACATTCAAAACAGCCTTTTCTGTATATGTTAAATATCAGTTGCATTTGAATGGCTTTGTAAAGTGATTTTATAACCCAGGGGAAAACGTAAGAATATACATTTGTTGATGATTTCTCCAAAATTTAAGAATCAGGAGTTACTATTTGGCTTATGAGGAACTAGGAAATTTTGACACGGCAGAAATCATTTTTCTGGAAAGTTAAATCCTGTCCTTAAGTTGGCCCACTTGTCTGTAGCCATATACTTGGGTTGTTCTAGGATGACAGTATATTTCTACCCAGATGCTCCATTCTTTAACAAACAAGAAACCCAGAGCCCCAAATTAAACAGGAGACCCCCTTCTGTGAGGAAAGAGTGCTGCCCCGAAGACATTGCATCTCAGAACTGCATGCGGAGGGCATGGCAGCTAACACCTGTCATCTCCGGGAGGCTAGGGTTGCTGCAAGCTTGAGGCCAGCCTGGGGTACAGAATGAGACTCTTTCAAAAAAAAAAAAAAAAAAAAACGAAAAAGAAAGAAAATCTGCCGTGGAGACTCAGCTGTGGGGCTGTCTTGATTTAAAGCTGGTTTGAATCTTCACCATGCTCACAGTAGGGCCAGAGTTGTAAACCTACACCTGGTGGCTTGGCTCATCAGAGAGATTTGTTGCTACTGGGAAACAAAACTGAACTGAAAGAGAATTGTCCAGTCACGTAACTAAGCCTCATCCTGTGTTCAAGGCCTCCTAGACTGTCATTGCCTGGAATAAACCAGTGGATTTTCTCCGTGTCTCCATGTCTTGGTAAAATTTAGAAGTTCATTACACCAGTGTTTTCTGATGTCATTTGGCTGTTGAACTTTCCTTTTTGGTTTTCACTTTTTTCTTTCTTTTTTGAAAACGATGAAATCATGAGGGAGTTCCATGTAGAGGATAGAAATTCAAAAGTAGAAGATGGAGGACCACTCATGTCAGCGCCCACAGTGGGAAATCCCTGGGAATCTCTGCACAGCTTTTGGTCCTGTGCAGGATAATTTGAGGCTGCCTCAAATAATCATCAAAGCATAAAAATTCAAAATGTTAAAACATTGCAGAGTTCCAAGCACCTGCAGCTTATGAATGCGGCAACCCAGGCCAACACCACTTGGCTTCAGAATCCTGCTGGAACTTCTGCACACCCTGTTGCTCTAAAGATGTGACTTCTAAGCTGGGCACAGTAGTGGGTCCCTATGGTTCCAGTACAAGGGAGCTTGAGACAGGAGGATAACGAATTCAAAGTTATCCAGATACACAGTGAGACCCTGCCTAAAAAAAGTTCTTTTTTGTTTCCAAGCATTTATGAAAAGGACAATTTTGGGCTCTCCTCAAAGCTTCTAGTCACCTGCGTCTCCAGACAGTATTAAAATGTCCTGAAACAGGAGTTAGAGGACATGAAATTAAATGTACTCGCCTTTCTGTACTCTAACCCCCAAAGGAATTTGACCGTGGAGAAGAGTAAGTCTACTCTGAGGAGAAAGGGAAGTGATTCTCCCCTTTCTGAACTCAGCCAAGCTGTGCGGGTGAGGGTAAGGAAGGCCTGAAGATTTGTATAATTGGCCTAGGTGGACCAGCTTTGAATTCTACAGATAATAGCTGGGAGCTGAGCAGTCTCAGTTAAAAATTATTTTAAAGTCTACGTGCTTTCATTTAATAATGCATATTCTGGTTGCCCCCCTCTTTCCGTACAAAGTCTGTTCTTCTTCTGTGACTGCAAGGTGTGTTCTAATTGAACAAAACTCCAGTCTCCTGCTCACATTGACTTCAGCTATTGGGATTACAAGCGCCCACCAGATGTGCTCAGATCCTGGGCAAACATGCTGAGGCTCCCAGCCTGCCA
>LZPO01076288.1:0-12832 GCA_001675575.1 Neotoma lepida
ACAGATCTTTTCTTTCAAAGATATCCCTGAGATACGATCGCATTCATTAATGCAATGCTATTTGATGGTGTCAGCTCCACATGGAACTACATTTCCTGTATTTCCCCAAGACTGTCAAGGATTTCATATGATAAAATTTTACTCTACTCTGTAAGGAGCATCTCATGTGGCAAGCAATGAAACTTTCTGCAGGACTGTGGAGAAGCTTAGGACTTTTGCTATCCAGGAAACATGAATGTACGTGAATATGCTGGTATAGAGAACATGAGACCAGAAGGAAGAGTGAAAGTGTCATCTCTCTGCCCCACTTCAAGGAAGAAACTCTTGGGACTATTTCATGGATGCTATGATTAATCTTTTCTTCTAGTGACTGAGGAGCAGGCAAGCCCCACCAAGTTGAAGGGTCCGTGAGTCCTAAGTTCTGATACAGGCAGGCCACTTGGTACAAAGCAGCCACTAACCAGACCTTGGCATCTCTACAGTCAGAATGCAGGCAGTTACTACCTTGTTGGACCCTAGAGATTCAGGACAGCAGAAAACAGGTCAAGTATGTTCAGATCAGATGCCCAGTTGAAAGACAGACGGTGTATATTATGCTGGACTCAAAGCAAAGTTTTTGAGGACGTTTCACACTAGCTATGTTTTCTCAGTCTTAGCACTAACTACATTTTGAGCTACAGAATTCCTTANAGGCCGGTTGTCTTGGGCAATGTAGGGTGTTCCTACTGGAATCCATAGCTTCCAGTTGCAAGCAGCATTTTCTTTCAAGCCACGACAACTCAAAATATCCACAGATATTCCCAATGGTTCTTTTGAGAGGGCAACATTGGCTCCCTAGTTGAGAACTGAGGCTCTTGTTACATTTCCCAGTCTGAGGATGGGAGGAGAGGAGGAGAGGATGAAAGGAAGGGAAATGTATACAAAGAAAATGCTCTTCAAGTGCAATTATTCTAGAAGCTTCTAGCGCTGACCTCCTGCTCCTTATTTTGCACCTCAGTCATCCTCCAGCTAAAGGCTTTGCAGCCCTGAGGATGATGAAGAGACTTATGCAATACCACATGAGGATGAGGATGGATGCCTGAATCCTACAACCTCTAATGACTATGTCAGGAAAAGATCTGTGACTAAGCCAGGCCCTTTCTCCCTTAGTCCTTATCCTTTATGACCCGCCAAATAGTAGAGTGCTCTTCGACTCTCAGGTGTAGAAAACATCACATATACAGAATTCTAGGAGTCATAAGGGAATGTCCAGGAAGCACTAAGTCTCTGGATACTAGTAGTGGGGTTGAACAGAACTGAACAGCAGTCAAAACAAGTTGAACATTTTGTCCAAGTCAAAGACCCAGCTCTTGAGATTTAGTCCCAGAATCACAGGTACCTAGGTTGTACCTGTGATCCTACTATTCCTACACTCATCCCTTGAATCATTTGACTCTTTAGACCAGGAGCAAGGGTAGATGCTATGTAGTAAAACATCTACCAGGAAATAAGGGTGATTTTGAGCCATCACTTTTCTTATAGGAAGTTGAGGAGAAACAGGTCCCCATTGCTTTCTGTTGCTGTCCCCTCTGACTTTGGAATATTTATATTACAATGCAACACTACATCTATGGCTTTCACACCAAGGTGAGAACATATGAGTCTTCAGGCTCAAAGGAAGAAACTCCACAGTCTCCACCTGATAATTTGCCACCATCCACCGGGCCACACAGAACCTAGTAGAGCCATCAATGAGGAATTTTTTCTTGGGGTGTATGTTTTCTGGGGCATGCAGTTTCCAAGACAAGCTAGATAATTAGGCATGCCTGTTATCTAGACAAGTCAAAATTTCATAGTCAACATATTCCTACTTCTATGAATCATTAAAATAGAAACCAGGTTGTTTGTTCTTGACATATCTCAGGGACAGCTCAGCCCCACAACCAACCTTATAAGAGAATGAATAAAGTAGAAATGATGTTGACACCATAATCCTTGTAACCTTACTTAGTTCTCCATGAAAATATGTCTTTAAGCATCAATTTCAGACAATAAAGACCAAGCCACAAACTTAGCATCAAAGGAGACTAAGTTCTAAATTGCCTAGAAAATGAAGGAATCCATTATGACTAGTGTTCAATGACTATGCTTTTTTTTTTAAAGGCTAATTTTCTGTTCCATTTAACTAACATCATTCTTTTTAGCATTTGAGAAAACATGCTATGTACTTAAAAACATAAAATAACAGTTGAGAGATGGTTAGACAAACATGTAAGTCTTGTCTTTGAGGCTACTGTTGCTTGGCCATTGTTTCATCTTCACACTTTTCTTGTCTCACTTCTCACCTGCCTCTTCAAGTTTGCTTAAGAGGGGTCAGAATCTGGCCATGCTGTGCCTGACAAGCGCAGGTGTGGCTCTGGCCTTTCCTGTCTGACCCACCCATCATAGCGAACTGAAGACTGGCTTCCTCTCACTGATTAGGTTCTGCTCTGACACCAGGCTCCTTTTGCCATGGGTCAGTAACTTCCTCCATCGCCCCCCTAACTTCTCTTTCATCTATGAATCAAGTCAAGGTCACAGTCATGAGCTAAGGGCACAGCTCAGTTTCAGGTTGATTCTATGGGTTGGGAGAGGTGTAAATAATGGAGCTTAGGATGCCGTGGCTGGTATAAAAGGCAAAATGGAAAAGATTGGGTACCATGATAAAGAGCAGGAAGAAAAAATATCTCAGTGAAATCACCACACTCTTTTTTAAGGAATCATCTCCCAGGCACTGTTTGACCTCCTTGAAATTAGTCTAAATCCACTTCGCAGCTCATTATTCCAGAGACTAGAGAAGGGAACAGGCTCTGCTGAGGAAACACGCTTCGGTACACACCATCACACACTGGGTGTCATATTAAATGACTCTTCATTTCACCAGTTCCGGGAAATGCAGCAAGGCTGAATTTCCTTATTAGCAAACGTTATTCTTTTGTCCATCACTAGCCACACATCTTATATGTAGGGTCGTGGTAGAAGTATGGAGTGAATATCATGTCTGATTATACTCTGTTGAGCACAAATAGCTGATTTTTAAGCATTAGTAAGCTTGAAGGTGTTTTCAATGGGCTCAGCCACACTCATTATTTTGATAAGCACACAGCCTAGGTACCTTGACCATAAACACAAAATAGATGTTTGATCTTCTTAAGTTTATAACACAGCATATCAGAAAAACAAAACAGAGAAAAATTGAAATATATATATATATACCAGGTGAAAATATTCCATCTCCAGAGCCCCCTGGCCAGCCAATGATTTCTCTCATTTTCTTTAGTGTGACATATTCTAACAGCACAAATACAGGAGCAATCTCATAGGTGAACCTGAAATGTATAAATGATCATATTTTATGTATGGAGCTCAAATAAGTTATTCACCATNATAACATCACAGAATTTCTCCATTTTTAAAACTTACATTCATAGATGCAAGGATTATAACATTAAATATAAAATTATTTATAAAAGGTTTTCCAAAACATTGCTGATTTTTCTGTTATCTTAAAGCCAAGATCTTCAATTATTAGCATGATGTGCAGGGGTAGTTTATCATATTGAATACAGAAAATGACATGGGGAAAATTACAGTGGGACCATGTAAAAATGCAACATGAGGCTCTACTCTCTTTCATATATTATTCTAGATCACAATGTTAAAAAGTCTCTTTTATATTTTAGTATCTTGCATAGTTTGATTAAATCAAAGACATATAAAGGCATTTTTAAAAAATTAAAGCAGAGTGAGGACACAAGATACAAAGGGATTTACACAAAAGAGGTTTTTGTGTAATCAGCTACTTACATGTTAGTGTTTGCTGTTGATGTCAGCCAGTCTGCTGCTAACCCAACCATATCCAATCCGGTAGACAACTGATTAAAATATCGGGGATGCCCTGCATAAAATAGAATTGGATTGCAACCAGTGAAAATAAATGTTTCCTAAACACATGGTTTTTTTTTTATAGCTAAAGGATCTTGAAAGACACTCAGTTACAAGAGATACATATTCAGAAATCTAATATGCAAATGTACCTGTGAGCACAAGACACACGATCACATGCACATATGTGCACATACACTCAAGCAACCCTTCGTCTAACCAGAGGCTACTTAGAGTTTAGTATTTCCCAAGANGCACTCTAAAGATCTTCTCTCAAATAGGCCCTTTAAAAAATAATATGTGCTTTCCAATGTGGAGACTAGATCACTTCCCACTATACTTCCACTATTATTGCGAACTAAAATGTTACAGTATCCCGAATCACTCCTCTCATTTCATTGATACTGCTAACAGTCCTTTTGTTGAGCTGTTCCGAGAATCAGTCATACCATGACATCCTTCAGGCATGCCAGCATTCATAATAATATCAGTGACAAATGACTGATGATTACAAAGACAGGGNAAAAATGAGAAACTAGGACACTCTGCTGAGTGATTTGCCCTGGATTCAAAGGTGATGAGTGTCTAGAGATGGCATAGACAAAGCTAATTTTTGACAGTTTTTTTCCTGACTGAATTGTGATTATGATCAACAAAGCCCCCTCTCAGTTGAGATTTAGAGCAGAGCTGAACACAGATCTGTGAAGAATATAATCAATGGCTAGATTGACCCATTAAAAGGATTATCTAATCAACTTCTAGATATCTCTAAAATTCTGTAAATGGATTGACATCCACATACCCTCTGAGGCTGTTATTTAAAATGCGATTATAAATATCTCATCAGGAGTCTGTTTTCTCAATTGTCCTACAGAAGCCTATCAATAAATCCATGTTTTGTTTAGCAACAGCAATTTTGGAAAAAGCAAAATTATGGAAGCAGCATCTGATTTAAAAAAAAAGGTATCTGTCACTTGCTGGACATCTGGTGCCTGTGATGTGAGTCTCACATCCCAAGCATGGGCAAAACAAGATAAAGGACAGCATTGGAAAAAGCACACCGCTTATCTCAGGGACTAGAAGGCTCTCTTATCAGCCCTGGGCATGTGGCTAGAGAGTTTGACAATGGGAATGGATAGGCACTGGGAAGGAGCACATTTTAGAGACAGGTATTTGTTGCCTCCGCCTCTTATTTCACTTCTGCAGGCCCTTTGACTCTGACCTCATCAGTTTACTCATTCAGAAAAGGTATAAAGTCCCTCAGCTGCTGCAGATACTGTTGCAAGACTCCACCCCCTTCTCTCTGCCTCATTGACTCCCCATTTCATTGCAGCCCGAAGGTGACATCACAGCCTACTTTTCCCTCCAGAGGGCCCTCCACTCTGCTGTCCCTAAATCATTTTTGAGTAAGGAAATCAATTCGGATTTATAGCTTATATGCATTTTAAATGAACCTACCTATTACCACACAGGATTTAACTCTGTGGAATTCTAGCATGGTAACCTCTGCATAAAACCAAGAGGAATTGTAAGGTGTGTGCAGCGACTCTGGACATCANAACTCCANTGCACTCTGATTGAACAAATACCCTAGATAAACTAAACACAAGTCTGATGCTTCTGTTACTGGATTTCCTTCTCTCCATATAGTTTTTGACCTTGGTCTGCAATTTTATCGGAATTTCTCCTGCATCACAGCTTTCATTCACTGATAATGATGTGAGACTACAGAGCGAGGTAGTTTGACATGTCAGAACAGCATGTCCTTTGGGGTTCTGGCAGAAATATCCCCCTAATTACATTTGTTCTGCTCCTGTGGCCCCTACACACTGCCTCCAAGGGATTCCCACTACATCCATCCAGGGCTGTTTGAGAGTGTGAGAAGCTGCCTATGAGTTTGATACAGTTCCAGCAGCACTGGACATCCTCCTGCCCCTGGCCCATGTGATATGAACACTCTGAGAGGNCCATGCTCTGCTCCAAGCACAGGAAGGCTCCTGTACAAATTAGCAAATGAGTCCNAATGGATGTGCAAATGCTAGTACCTGGCAAATGAGACCGATGCTCACAGTCAGTTGGAGANGAGCCAAAAGTCCTGTAAAACTGCTTTTTGTGAACTGATAAGCTGCGGAAGGGTGCTCCTCCCACACTGGCTTCAGTTTCTTTTGTCTAAGGGTTCTCTTAAAGATGGAAGACTACATTAACATTACCCCACTTCTCCNGGCCACCACAGCTAAAGGGAACAATCCCTGCAGGCGCTATTCTAGAATCTTACCATCCAAGGAAGTTTCTAGTTCTAGCATTTCTCTACAAGTCATATGAACAAGACACAGATACCTCACTTAAAAGTCTTCCTCACTGCCCTCCAATCCTTTCTAAAGTTGGAGACCAAATGGAAATCAGGCTAATTAATGACTGTTATCAGGGACCAGGTGACATTTTATAAAAAGACCTCCCAAAGAGCATAAGAATACTGGATGATGACAGGGAGGGTGACTGCTTTGATAAACTATGTAGTACCCGTTGGCAAACAGGANACTAACAGCATAATAAGCCATAAGCTTGACAGTTGAGAACAAAAGCTACCTGCTGATGATTTTTTGCAGTGTTATTTGGGGATGTATGGACAGAAGACAAAATATGCCATGAATAATATTGAGATATTCATCTTAATCCATTAGATTTTTATCTTCACTTTAAATAAAATGTACTGCAACATTTGACTAACAGTTTTACAAAAAAGATACAGCAAAAATCTAAGAATTTCATTGATCCATTTATTCTCCATTGACAGTAAGAGAGCACTGATATATAGAACTATTACTTTCATTGACTGGCAATTCCCATGATCTTAACTCTAAATTGCATTTTAAAGACTACCAGGTTTTAAGAATGAAGAGGTAAAAAAAAAAGTATGCATTCTTTTTTTATTTGTGAGCAATATAAACAATAGGTAGCAATTTGCCAATTTGCCATTAGCGTACTTAAATGTCAAATATGGGGGATGGGTCAAGCAAAAAAGAGTTCAAAGCATTACTCAAGGTTGCATGGATGGATACATGAAAAGCAGGTGGAAGTAGAGTATCATATGATGCCTGGCATGTGTATCCCGTGGGTTTTTCAGGAGCACTAATGGATGATATCTAATAAACCTCCAAAATTATAATCCATAGAAATCAACAAGTTGCACTCATTTCCCCGCACATCTGTTTCCAAGTCTACAGCCTTCCAAAGTGGACAATAATTACACAATAAATCAGTTTCCCTAGGCTTCTGTGCAAACCTTTCTCCTCTCCAAAGAATGTTTGGGGGGGGGGAGTCTAAACTGTTTTTGCAGCAAATGTTCCTAAAATGTTTGTTATTTGTTATACTAATAAACCACCCACAAAATGGTAGCATAAAATACGGCATTTGCATGACCAATACTTCCTTAATACTTCACATTCATTAGTTGCCAGTAAATCTTTTAAATTCTACAAATCGCTGTAGATCCTTCAGTCTTCCCCTCCTCCACGTCAGAAAGGCATGCATATTTATCACTTTTAATCNGTTTCACTCTGTATCAAAATGATTAGAGACAATGTAAAAAAAAGCAGGACAGTCAGGCCCTGGATGGAAGAAAGCTTGGGAGGCACTCAAATGGATGTTGCACCTGGAATTACAACATCGTTTTATCCTGTTTTAAAGGATGCTATGAGAATCCAATGAGCGTAACACACATGTTTTAAAACGGACCCTTAAAAATGTCAGATATTCTTATCCACATACACAGTTGTTGCGAAGGAGATAAATGCTTATGTAATACCGCTGGACTGCTAAGCTATATTGTGAGGTGTGTGTGTGTGTGTGTGTGTGTGTGTGTGTGTGTGTGTCTGCCTGTGTGTCTGTGTGCGTGCGCGCGTTTCTTTCAAAACAGGAGAAAAACTGGAAATCAAATCTAAAGTTTAGTTACTTGCAACAACTCCGCAGCATTCTCCCTCCAGCCTGAAGACTGCAGAAGTTGGGGTTCCTGATCAAGTCCGTGCCAAGGAAATTGCCAGCAGCACAGTGGAGTTCAGGCTTACTGGATCGCTCTCTTTTCCATAGTTCCCTTTCTTTCTCCATTTTGGGTCACTTCTACTNGCCCCTGCTGACAAATGGTTGCTTCTACAACCTCTGATTAATCTCGGTGCCAGTCTTCGGATTTGTACCACAACGACGGTTCTGACATTATTAACAAGGTGNTTTTGAATCACTCTAATAATGATTACTTTTAAATGAATGTAACTTTGCAATTTTGAAAATAACACGACCCAACAGAACAGAAACGATTTTATATAAAAAAATGAAAATTGCAAAACAAAAAAGCTTTATTATTGCTGGTTGCACAATACCTGTTTTAATTGCATATTTTAGAGTTGTTTGGCAATGCGTCAAAATTTCCTCCAAATTTTGTGGTTGGTCTGCTAATTCCCAATTATACTCTTGAAGAAGCTCGTTGGGGTAGTGGAAATCAATCACTTTAGTTGATCTATCGAAACTTTTCACCACATACTGAAGCAAAATGTTCATAACATCTTGCAGAAATGCCAGTGTGGGCCTCTCTCCATCGCACGCTGGCAGCAGGTCTGAAGAATGGAATGGAAAGGACACTTTAGATTTCACTACGCAAAGACCCAGGCAATTATGGATCAGACAATTTCTCTTTGAGTTGAATTTATTAGCACTGTAATCGCAGTGCTCGGGAGGCCGAGGCACGGGGGATNTCTGGGAGCTGGAGGCCAGATCTGGTTTAAGGGCTGGAAGACCTCGTTTCAAACAAAAACCACGGTATCTGGAAACACAAGGCGACAAAACCTCTTCCGGAATTAAATTTTGCATTTTTATATGTAACATAGTGTGTTGCNTGGTTTATTCTTTTTCAAAAAGAATGGCTCAGCTTGACTATTTCACAGGCGTTTGTACTAAATGTTCTGAGTAAAAATAATTTTAATTGTCGAGAGTCCACGTCGGGAGTGTTTGAGAAATGCCTTCGGGCAAACCAGGAAAAGAGGATCATGCCAAGTCATGATCTCTGACTTCTGAAGGCCAGATGTTGCCAAAGTTGGAGAATGTGGGTGTGTATGAGCGCCGCGCTCGCGCGCTGTTTAGGAGACTGGCAGTCAGGCAAGCAGAGGTAAAATTGANGACCCTGGGCTCACGTAAACAGAATCGTTTCTCGGTGAAATCACGGTTACAAATTACTCCGGATCCAATCGAAAACCTAAAAATCCCTGCAATTCCGAACTATCTGGGAGGACATGGGGAAATTTGCCCTACCCAGAGGCTGGGGCAGCGCAGAGAAGCCGACATCNGCGCACGCCGCGGTTGCTGCTGCCACCTCCAATTCTCAAGGCTGCGCTGGCGCGGGCGCTGTGGNCACCGACTCCGGTTGGGGAACGCTAGGGCCGGGTTCTCCGCGCGCTCCACCCCGCAGACCCCACGCCCTTCCAATTCGGTGGAAGATTCTCAGGAGGCCCGCCCCCACCATCCGCTTGGAGCCCGGGGGTCAGGTGTCGGCTAGGAAGAGCGCGGACCTGGCCAGCAGGCGCCTTTACCTGTTGCGTGCAGAAAGGCATAGTTGACATCCGCTTTGGGGCAGCTGCAGGGTTTTTGGTCGCAGGTGCAGGCGACCTTCCGGGTGGCGGCCCGTGGGGCCACGCTCCCGCCATTCTCCGCTGGCTTCTCAGAGTCTCCATAGAGCAGAGCTGGATAAGGACACGGAGCGCGGGGCCTGGGTCAGCCGGCGACAGTCCTGGCTCCCTCATGCCCTCCCATCCGCAGCCCAGGACTCGGCCGGCACAAGCTGCGAGCTCGGCGACCTTGCTTCCGCTAGCCGTTAGCCCCCCGACCTTGCTCGCCCTTCCCCCCCAGCGCGCCACCACTCACCGCACAGCTTGTTTCCGATGCCGCCGGTGAACTTTTGAGCTACCTGGCACCAAGCTCTCGCTGAAATCGCCAGGCGGGGGGACAGCGAAGCGGAAAGGGAACAGACGGGAGAGTGAAATTTCGTTCCAAGTGAACTGAGGTCTTTAAGTCGGGAATCTGGGAACCCGGCGACAACCTCGCGAGCGGCCGCGGGCGACTCTGCTTTCAGCAGGTGGGGGAGCCTGAGGGAACCTGACTCCAGGGCCAGCCCTCGCTGCACGGTGCCCGGGGAAGAAGCCCCCACCACGGCCCTTCGCACTTGTTCACTAGGTGCTCAGGTTTCCAGACCCTCCCTGCGGCGCCAGAGCTGCTTTCCCCAGACCCCAGGCTGTCCATTTCTCCGCGCTTGCCTTCCAGACCCCAAACACTCTCCCTTTCCCATTTCGTCTTTCTTTGTCCCACTCCTTCCCTGCCCAGGGTCTAGAGGTCCCAAAGCAAAGCCCGGGTCCTTGAAGTCCGTCGACTCCTGCACGCTGCGGTCTTTCAGGAGCCCATGCTTAGGGGAAGCGGCGGAGATAACCTGGGCCTCTTCCCAGGGGACAAAAGGCTGCGGAGATTTGGGGTTCTCACACAGTTAAGGACTTAACCCAGAGAGCAGGGCGAAGCGCCGGAATAAGTTTCCTGTTGCAGATGTCAAAGCTTTGGTCATCTGCGTAGCCCTGCAAACCCCAAGCCACCCCCAAAGCTCTCCCGCTGCGGGTCCCGATTGTCCTACCTGTACCCGGGTTCTCAGGATCCCCGGAGCCATCTTCAGATCCGAAGGACCAAAAGCCAGAGCCGGGAGAGGCCATGGGCTCTGCAAGACTGGCGCTAGTCGCCTTCCGAGTGGCTGCGGGAGAGCTGCCTTCGGCTCGACCCTGCACGCGCGTGCGTGCGTGTGTGAGTGTGTGTGTGGCAGGAGGAGGGCAACGTGCGGGGACTGGCGCGTCCGCGCGACGAGGGTGGGTGTCACACAGGGACAGGAAACGTGCTGTCTGAGTGTGCCAATGCTCGTGCGTGTGTTCGAGTCAGGGCATAGGGACGCGGCTGTGCTGTTCGCAGAGGTTAAATAGGGAAGTCGCCAGGATCTTCGCAGTCTGGAGATTGGAAAGTGGAAAGGGCCCGAAAGATTTTTAGGGAGAGGGAGCTTGGTGGGGAGATGAGGGAGTGACAGAGGGGAAATGGAGGCGTTGGATCGTGAGGTGCGAGGCTGTGCGTTCTAGCGCGAGTCAGATGCGGGGGCGGGAGGCGTGTCTGCGCACGACTGACCCAGCCACAGGCGCTCCCAGCCCGCTTCGCCCCGGACGCGCTGTCCAGGGTGCTACTGCAGCCCACTGCACGCTGGCCCTGGTCACCCGGAGACCAGGGAGACCTTGGCGAGACTGGAAGGGTGACCGAGAACGATTTTTACGTGTGCATCGATTGGCTCATTGTTTGAGGGCTGGCTCTGGCTGCGGTCAAGCAAAAGCGGTTCTTGCCCCTGCCTGCCTTCCTCCAAACCGGCGCCCAGGTCGCTGTGACCTCAAGAGCCCAGGCCACCTGGCCACAATCAGGCACAGCTTCAGAGAGTGGGGAAGATACCAAGGGGGGAGGGAGATGGGCCGCCTACACGCCGACAGACTCATTTCTTCTCCTCAGCAGAGCCTAACGTCTGCCTGCTGAGCTGAGCCAGCCTGGGGGGCGCACGGTTCCTGTGCAGTCATGCGCTGGGTCCCGGGACCCACTGTTCAGATTTTGACTGACGGCTGAAGAGAAAGACTGCTGATTGAAGCAATTAAAATCCACGCTGGAGTCTATCACTGAGGACCTCGGGCTGGGAAAAATTAAATAAATAAAAGGAACAGAAACTTCTTGAAAAGGAGCGGGGGAGAGCTGACACAGCCCACAGGATTGATGGTTGATGGGGGAGGGGATCCGGTTGCGAGGTGACCTTGGCCTATATAGGCGTGAAACAGCCCACTGCTTATGCGTGACTCNAGGACNCGGGTGCGTAGGAGGGATGCAGGGGGTTTCCAAGTAAGCAAACAAGACTTTTCCAAATCTCAGGAGAAAATGCATTCCCTCTTTTCAGGGGGACTCAAACCAATCACCTCCCCTTCCCAAAAGGAATCCTTAAGGTCTGGAGTGCCTAGGAACATAAAATTGGCAACTTACAGGCCCAGGGAGAAGTAGTTCTGCTTTTTCTAATAAGCAATGAAGCAATCCTTTTTTTTTTTTTCCCCTAAAGGTTTTTAAATAGGGCCGGCACCTTGAGGATTTGGGGCTCTAGGACTTCGCTCTTGCCTACACTCTAACTATGGCTCCTGGCTGGTTTACAGGGAGCTCAAGAAAGGCCGGTTTAAGCCATTCCCAATCGCCTTCTCTGGACACCCGAGCTAGTGTCAGCCTTTTCTATAGTCTCCGTAGCCCTTCCTTCTCTTTTTAAAGGAGGCATCAAAGCTGATGCCAGAGCAGGCACCCTGGAGCCTTCAATCTTGGCGACCAGGGTGACTTATTTTGTTAGGGATCCTGAGACTTCGGGTGGCTGTGCAGACGTCTAACTCTTGGGTCTCCAAATGCATTCTCTCCACAAAGCTTTATCTTCTTCCCATGTGCCCGAATCCAGGGGCCCATGGAGGAGCTAGCTAGTGGATGCCCACCGATGCTGCAGGATCCAGGGCTTCAGTTGGCCCTGTTGGGGTGCTGCGTCAGGAGTGTCTCTAAGCTTGCTCTGGCGAGAAACAGAGGCATGGTCAGGGAAGGCTGTAATCTTGACCCTAGGCCTCAGCTTGGTCAGTATCTAGGGTACTCTGGGCCTGGTCGCTTCAGCTGGCAGAGGCAACAGCTCCTGGAATGCAGGGACCTTGGCTCCAAAGTCTGCTGGGCGCGCTTGCTCCATCAAGCCTTGCCGATATGACTTGGAGAGCCCGGTTCTTTGTTTAAATCCATACCAAATCCTGCAAATAATTTGCTTCAAGCCAGCTGGCTGGGGTTGAAGCTTTCTTACTATGGATGAGTGGTCTGA
>LZPO01076288.1:58219-71915 GCA_001675575.1 Neotoma lepida
AGTATCCTTAAATACAACATATCATAATTTAACATCTTACTCTAAAATATGATGCGACCGTTTGCGTTTTCATGTTGGTAGTTTCACAGGCATGGCGTGTGATGTCTCTAGTTTCACCCTAANGAGACCAAAGAAGACAGTAAGGCCTTGACACCTTCTGAACATTGTAATCTACAAGGTGTACATGGTATTTTCCATCAGTTCACCTTAGTCTAGGTGTTCAAATGCACAAACCCACAAAATGTTATTGATATTCATACTTTAAGGACTGTTATGTTGCNTTGTCTGTGTTGACTGGTCTTGTGCAAAACATGAATGTTTCTGATGCTGGCCACACACACACATTTTTATTTAGAAATAGTATAAAATTTAAAAATTAAAAAGAGTTAGGAATAAAGCAGAAAGGCATGATATGATGTTTGAGCTGCTGTCAGTAAAGCAACCATAAGATAAACAGTCTTACCTTGGTCAGGTTTGCAGATTTCTCTGAATTCCTCATCTGATAGTTTATTAGATTTTTAGTTTTAGAAAGTGGCAGGTTACCTATGGGAACACAGGTAAAATTAATTTATCTTTTAGAACCCCGAGTNGGCGAACAATTTTCCCATTTATTTAAAGTATTCTGAGCATACTAAGACTCAGAAGCTTGGTTACCTATNTGTTGAAACAAGGATAAAGAACACTATGTGAAAATTTACCATAAATCTTTTTTCTCTGTAGCCCTGACTGGCCTGGAAGTCACTCTGTGGACCAGGCTGGGCCTCTAACTCAGAGATCCGCCTNCATGTGCCTCTCTAGTGTTGGGATTAAAGNTGTGCGCCACCTCTGAAAGGCGATAATTAATCTTTCTCTGTTTTTGTTTTTGTCTCCTCCTCCTTTCCCTCCCCCTCCTGTTCCTCTTCTTCATCTTTTTTCATCTTCTTCATCTTCTTCTTCATTGTCTTNGAGAGGATCTTGCTATATAGTCCAGGATGACCCCACACTCATGGCAATACTCCTGCCTCAGCCTTCTGAATCCCAAGAGTACAGACATGGACCACCACAAATCCCAAATTCAGGAAAAAGAAGGAGAAACCAACCTCCTAGATGACAAAACAGGAAATGTAGAGGTGAGTGACTGTTTCCTCTCAATTTTAGAANATATGGGCAGNCGATGATGAAGGAGC
Organism: Neotoma lepida; assembly: GCA_001675575.1. Classification (NCBI taxonomy): domain Eukaryota; kingdom Metazoa; phylum Chordata; class Mammalia; order Rodentia; family Cricetidae; genus Neotoma; species Neotoma lepida. The sequence continues at coordinate 59,386 of LZPO01076288.1, forward strand.
CACTCACTTTGCATCTCTGTGTTAAGTGGTTCTGAGATTTTCTTTAACTCAAGGTGGGCTTCACAGTGAGCCCTAAAGTCTCATGAAGTGCTTTTAGCAAATCAAGTGTGAGTGACGCCAATATGAGTCTTCAGTCTTAACATTCAGATGTGTGCTTTGTACGTTTAAGGCAGTGAAACAGCTAAGGTTGAAAGGTCAGAAAGACTTGGCCTTGAATCACAGCTNTTGTTCTTAGTTGGGATGCTGCTGGGTCATATTCTATAGTTTGAATACTTAAATAAGCTCACTTTAAAGTATTTTAATAAAATGGCATGAAAAGAGTCCAGAACTATAATTATATATATATGTGTTTAAGGATGTCAAAGCAAGTCAAGGGAACAAGAATAATGTTTTCAACAAATTGTGTTTGGATAACCAGAGAAGAGTTATGAAGAGGGAAGGAGAGATCACAGGGGTTATGAGGNACATCATATATGTGATTAATATGCTCACTATTAGTTATGGGGATACATATATGGNGTCTTTATATATGTGAAAACCAAATTTTATTGGCTAAATATTTTAGTTATATGTCAATAAAACTATCTGAAAGTTTGCAGAATTGGGGGCTGGAGAGATGGCACAGTAGTTAAGAGCACTGGTTGATCTTCCAGAGGTCCTAAGTTCCATTCCCAGCAACCACATGNTGGCTCATAACCATGTATAGTGGGATCTGATGCCCTCTTCTGGCATAAAGTTGTACATGCAGATAGAGCACTCATATATAAAATAAATAAATAAATAAATCTTAAAGTTTGCGAACAATTTAAAACTACAGTATAAAGAACCCAAATCATATATTTTCTCCCAATGAATGAAAGTGAAAATGCATTAGAAGGTGTGGATTAAAGAGTGAGATAATATGAACGCAATCAACAGAGAACTCATGAACACTAGGGACTGTCTAACCACCACCCACTGCTGAAAACAGCAGGTTTTCTTTTGAGGAGAGTGAATTCTTCTCATGAACAACTGGGACATTTTCATACTTTCTGGTGAGAGTCTCAAATATCTTTCTCTATAAGAGCCTAGCTTCTTTATATTAATTTTTATGCTTCTTTCAGATTAAGAGTAAGTGAATATTTAGTGAATTGAAAATAAACAAACATGAAAAATCAAGGACTACAGTCACAAATAAATCACAGAGATAGAAATTACTTGATGAGGCTTGGAGGAATTTTTTTTTTTTTTCGAGACAGGGTTTCTCTGNGTAGCTTTGCGCCTTTCCTGGAACTCATTGGAGGAATCTTTTTAAAAGTCAACTGCCTTACCTGTTTTGGTCAGAGGGTGGTTGACAAGTTGCCGAATTACACTGTTTTCTGATGACCTCAAAAGCAACACAATGTCAGTCGGGAGTGTGTCTCGGTTTTTCGCCAAGAACCCACTAGCACTATAGAGGACCTGTGGATACAGGTGTTACAGTGATTATTACAGCCCACGCCATCACTGTGATCTTCAGTGCTTCACTAGAGCTGATTCTGTACTGAGCAACAGACACACAAGATTATGCATGCACTTCCTTACCATTTGGTCAGAAAANTTGTGAATTTCCTTTATTTGGAGGGATGAGAAGCATAAAAGAACCGTCCCCATTTCTCTGAGAACTGGTCCAGCTCTCCTGACTTCAACATGATAGGTCTTACCTAACTTGGAGACTGCATGCTATGTTTCTGGCACTTCTTACTAATTTTAAGACTTTAAAAAGATGAACATTTCCCAAAGATTTCTAATGGATAATCAAATGTGTTGTTGTGGATTGAATCATGTCCCTCCAGAATTTATGNTAAAGATGTTCTGTAGTCACCTAGAGAAAAAGCCATGTGAAGACTAGGTGAGGTGACATCTGTCTACAAGCCAGAAGAGGCTTCATTAGACAACAACCCTCCTCAGGGCACTTTGGTCTCAACTTTTCAGCTTCTAGAACCATGATAATAAATTTCTTCTGTTAGAGCATTCAGCCTGAGGTACTCTCTTGTAATGCACCAAATAACATATTTGTTAAAAACAACTGGATAAAATGGCCATAGGCAATTCTTAGTTGGTGATCAAAGCAGCCTTTATTTGGTAAGTCAAACGCTAAGAATCACAAAAGTTTATAATGAAAATGACTTACAGTATATATATATATATATATAATTATATGTTATATATAATTAAAATTATATATTAAAATAGATAATTAATATTATACAATAAATATATATTTATAAAATTTATGTGTATGTGTGCTTTGTCTGCCTTCATGTCCATGCACCATCTATGTGCAGTATCCACCAAGGCCAGAAGAGGGCATCAGATCCTCTGGAATTGGAGTTATAGNTGTTAGNTGCTGTGTGGGTGCTGGGAACCAAACCCTCTGGTCCTATGGAAGAGGAGACAGTTTTCTTAGCCACTGAGCCATCTCTCCAGCAACTCAACTTAGGGGATGTATTTTTAATGACAAAGGTCATTGGGACATTCTCTGGCCTCTAGAAGTGGCCAAATGGACAAATATATAGGACTACTCAATTAGTTTATTTTTCAATGATTTTCTCATTTTAGACCTTCTTTCTTGATTTTAATCTTCTTTGTAGCTCAGCAATTATGGCACAGTTCTGAGGGGATGGCCTATTATTCTCCATGGAAGGGAGAGTGTCACTTGGGTTTCAGACAACATATCTGAGGTTTGACAGCTGTGCAGTTATGTTTCAACCAATGTATGAATGCTTCTTCAAATTTAAGACCATCCATTGGTTAGCTCTACAACATCTGGGGCAGCTCTCCCAGCTGACTCTTTGTCTTAGCACTCTCTACTTCATTTGGAGCAGGGAGGGGCACTGGCTGAAAGGGGCGAGGAGAGAGGGCAAGAGAAGGAGGAAGATGAAGGGAAGGGGGAGGGAGGAAGAGAGAGGGAGGGAGGGAGATGAAAGGAGAGGAGAAAGACTGAGAGAAAGTGAGAGAAAGAGAGGGAGATCGAGAGAGAGAGAGAGAGAGAGAGAGAGAGAGAGAGAGAGAGAGAGAGAGAAGAAAGGGAGTGACTGTTCCTCCTTCTTGGACAAAAAGTAAGAGACAGCTCTGGAAGATGCCCTAAGGTACTCCTTAGAAAGGTAAAGTACAGGTGACCACTGCCAGCTGGCCGTTGCAGTCAGGCTGGAATATCAGGAAGACAGACTGACAGAAGAATCAGGACCAGATAGAGGCAGGACAGGGCCATTGCAATTATCTCCCAACAGTCTGGGTTCTACCTAGACTTCATCNACAGTAGGCTGAGGAGTTAGTCACAATTCCTGTGAGTTCTTACTTTGCCCGCATAGTGGTGAATGCCAAAACTAAGCTCCATTCTTTTGGGTCTCCAGAAGTACTGTGATTTCAGGTTATCTTCAAACTTTTCTGTAGAAGAAAATTAAACTCTAATATTAAGCATACAGGAGATCCTTAAGTAAAATTGATGGTCAGAAGTTATTTTTTCCCATACAATGCACGATGAATAGAGATATTTTAATATAATGAAGTTATGAAGATTTGGAATATTAATGGCAAAGAAAAATTCACAATCAATTGTTTACCACTGCATCTTACTTTAGAGCAGGTCTCAAATGTCAAAATGGATCAGAGTCACCTGGAGCCCCTGTGGAGGTGCAGGCTATGGGGGCTCACTCTGTGAGTCCAGCAGCACTTGGTAGGTCTGGGGAGGGAGCCAAGAATTCACTAGCTCCTGGTACTGCTCACACTCCTGATGTGAAGGCCATACTGTGATGCCAGGCTCTAACCCTACAACCCTGGTGGTGTGACTTTCCTATCCATTTGATTACACAAGAAGCACAATGGGTTCATAAAGGCAGTCAACTTTCTATGAGCATTTTAACACACAAGCACCTGCTGTGAAATTATTTCCCCCATGATGCTGAGTTTTTTTTTTTTTTCCTTTTCTGTCTGGTGTCCAGGGGACAAAACCACCACCATGTCAGGAGAAAGCAATACCATGTTTACCAACAGTAAATGAGGAAGAAAAAAAAAGAATCTACGCTTTCTCTAAGTGTTTATATGTATGTTGTGAACACCTCCATGAGCAAGGAAAGATGGCTTTTTCAGTTACTTTTAACAACTCAAAAAGTCTTCTCTTTTTTCTCTTTCCTATTTTAACTTGGACCTTCTCATTTCAACCACTTTCTTTCTAAGCGTATCCTTACTATGTAGCCAAGGATAACCTTGAACTTCTGATCCTGAGTCTCTACCTCCTGACTGCTGGGATTAGAAGCACGTATCACCAAACCCAGTTTATAAAATATTAGCCATCAAACCCAGGGCTCGGTGCATGCCTGCTGGGATGTTCAATCTTGATTGCCAACTTGACTGCATCTGGAAGCAACTAAGAGACAGACCTGTGCAGGTCTATGGGAGTATTTCCTGGAAGGATAAATTTAGGGGAGAAGACCCTCCTCCACAGTAGGCAGACCCTTCTGGATAGAAAAAGGTCTGAGGGAAAAGCCGGCTGTGTTTGTCTTCCTTCACTTCCTGCTCTTGAGCCTATCTCTCCCCTTGTTGTTGCTCCTGTCCTCCTAGGTGACATCAGAATGGCTTCTTTGGCCTGGCAGCATGGACTGGAGGCCAGTGGCTCTCTGGAGATCTTCTAGCAGTGTTACTGCTAGATTAGGGCTGCTGAGGCATCCAGCCTAGTGGACTGAGAAACTGCCAGGTCCTCAGCCCCTTCAGCATGCAGATGGCCTCTGCTGGACTGCTCAAACTGTACCACACAAGCCAATCCAATACACGCCCTTTTGTTATGCATGTTCACCCTATGGGTTCTATTCCTCTAGAGAACACTCCTGTACACAAAGTGGCAAAGAAAGCTTTTACCAGCTGAGCTACGTTCCCAGCCTGTAACAATTTTGCTTTGATAGTGATAGAGTCTCAATTTATCACTAATATCCCAAATCTGCATGAATTAGATATATTGAAATAAATTTTTCTTTGTTTGTTGTGGGGGCTGGGGAGATGGCCCAGTGGGTAAAGTACCTAGGACCTGAGATCTGCTTCCTAGAGCCCTCATAAAAGCTCATAGGGTCCATTCCTGTAATCACAGCACTGGGAGCATAGGTGGGGACAAATGAGGCTTTCTAGTCAGCTGGGATAGCTGAAACAGTGAGCTTCGGGCTCAATGAGAGACCCTGTCTCAAAAATGAAGACAGAGAGAGGTAGAGGAATGCATCTGAAACATGTTCATACAGGTCGGCACCCCTGACACACACCTCTACACACAAATAAATTATATATATATATATATATATATATGTGTGTGTGTGTGTGTGTGTGTGTGTGTGTATTTCACATTACTGATTTTTTTCTTTCTGCTCACTATTTCCTTTCACATGCTAGAGCTGTCTTTCTGTTCTGTCAACAAATTCTGACTTGGGGTTGGGTAATTTTTATGGTGATTTATAATCCAAGAGTCAACATTTGAGATTTTACTGTGAAGGAAGCAGAAATCCAATTTCCAATCTTGTTTAATTCATCACTACGAATTTTACCCTACTATAAACACTCACTGGTCTATGCATTAGGTCTAAAAATCACTTCTTGAAAACCAGATACTGCAGGCTTTGTGACAGCTTTTTTCCCCCCCAAATCATTTAAAACAATTAAAAATCATTGCAACTTTCCTGGTGCCTTCATAAACCCATACAGTCACGCCAGGTTTAAAACTCACCTATGAGAGTCTGGTCAGTGGCCTTGGGAAATCTACTTTCCTCATCAAGCAGGGATAATAACCCCATTGGCTTCTGCAGAAACATGTCTAAGAGGGGCCGGTTGTCTTCATATTCAATAACTCTAGCATCCACATCTTCATTTAGGTATTCATTCTATTATAGGTTATGGGTCAAACAGAAAAAATCACTTAAAACTGTGAATAATGTATAGGTGGATAGTAATTACCCAGATTTCCACTTTACATATATTATAATAAATTGCTATCTGTGACATTGCCTTAAACACAGTGGATCATTTTGTTTCTCTCTTTGCAGAACTGCTAGCTTATTAAAATCAGCACTGATTATAATCAGGAGACTAGTAAAAGGATTGCCAGTCTCTCAGAATTACAGAGGACTATGTCGTTAATGGAAAGTGGTATTGCTGTGTCCCAGAATTTGCACAACATGGCTGAAGCAGATCTTAGGGTTATGCTTTCTCCATGTGTCTCCCAAGAACACTCACATAATGTTCAGTAGTGGTTTCACGTCCTGACATTGCTAGTAGGGTGGATGGCAGCAGCAATGGGAACAACCTCTAGGTTCAGCATCAAGGACACCTAGGCCCATTTCTAGGCTCAGCCACATGATCCATTGGAATTTTCTGACTCCNTAAGAGCTTCCCTTCTAAGCAGTTAAACTAACTCACAAGATGAAAATACATGGTACACTGATAATAGTTTGTTTGTGTTTCATAAGATGTGTGAAATAACCACGCATGACCATGAACCATTGACAAAGACTGCAGAAGCATGGTGTGGTGGTGTGAATATTCTCAGTCTAACAAATATGTTTAAAATAAGACAAAACCTAAGTCCTAAAGAGGCAAAACCTCAAAAAATGCTTTAGCCAGCATTAAACATGAAAACCATTTCTTGAAGTTTCACAGCTCTTATTTTTGAAGGTAACCTTAGAAGAAGTCTGTAAACCTAGAATTATTTTACTGTTAGACACATTACACTGACAGCATATAATAGCTTAAATCACAGCTGCAAAGTTCAAAAGAATTTTGTATGTTTTATACAGAAAGTCCATGAGGTCAAGGTCTCAACTGATGCAATTGTCATTTCTATTTGCTGGTGTCAAAATCCATTGCATGCTTTTGTGGGAGATCAGGCAGTGCAGAGAAGAGTAAGTTGAGACAATGGCTTCCTTCAAGTACCTTTGTTATTATGGACTCCAGATAAACCATAGTGAAAAAAACTGGTATTCTTGCAATCAGGGCTTATAAGTGCTTCTAGTAAAACAAAGACACCCCAAACCATACACTGCATCTTACAGGAAAGATTATGACAAAATGCTCAATTATCTTTAAGCATATGTGGACACATAAAGCTCATCATCCTTAGTTCTTGGTTCACTTAAAGAAGATGGTGAGAAGAGCTGTAAACTGCATTAAGCTGAAGTGTTGAGAATATGCACCCCTGCTCTGCTCTCACTATCTGAATTCCCTTTAGAAAGCTGAGAGGTGCTCCCTAAGCCTCAAGGACCATCATGGAAGAGGGGGAGGGAAGATTGCAAGAGCCAGAGGTCAGGGAGGATGGAAGGTAACAGTGTCTTCTGGATATGACAGGACCACTACACTCAAGAACTCAGGGCAGCTGTGTTTGCCTGCACAAGACCTGCACAAGATCAAACTAGTTAACATTTTAGCATGGGACAGGGAGGAGCTCATGAGCCCCCACCCGTAACTGAAGAGCTGTGGAGAGTTGGTGGCTTCTGACAGAGGACAAGTCAACTTTCTTTAAGGGTATGGCTCCTGGTAAATCAACCAAGTTCCGTACTCTCACATCTAGAAGTCTATGGGCAGCACAATTAGAACTCATTGGTTAAACACACACACACACACACACACACACACACACACACACACACACACACACACGCATGCAGTCATGCATGGGACACAAAGTTGGAAGGAGTTAGGGATGTAGGGTGGGCCTAGGAGGACTTAAATGAAAGTTTGGGGGTGGGGTAGGATAAAAACCAAATACATAGTATGACATTCTCAAAGAAATAATAAAAATAGTAAAAATGAAAACAATGGAGGTTGAAAGTCATTTAACTGCATATTAACAAGGCAGGGGAAATCAGGAGTGTTGACAGTTCTTCAAGTTGTGTTTTTCATTGCATTTTGAGTGTGTGTGGTCAAGAAGGCCCATGTGAGGTGCATCTTGGAGGTCATAGCCCTAGGGAGCTTAAATACTTAATGCTAAAAACATCATCTCCTCCCCCAGGGAGAGCTAGGATAATAATGCCACGGAGCCCTCAGATTCACACAGTAGCAAGAGAGGATTACGCCGTATTCTGATAGGGGCATGGACTTCCATATGGTTTCTAAGGCAAGTGCAAATGCAAGCACAGCTTCCTCAGCACAGGTTAGTAGCGTGGTAAAGTCACTAGTTTTCATTTTGATCTCACCTCATCTGAGAGACCATCCCCCAATCTCCCAGACTAATTGAGCAAATTCCTTTCCCCAACTGGTCACTTTTTGTACACCTTATCATACTTTGAATTAATTTATACCATTTCTAGTATTTGTATTTATTATTTTCCATGTCTCTCATTATTATAATGAAAAGTCCATGAAAACAGAAGCTTTCTATTATTTACCTCTGTATCTAGAAAGACTCTTACATATTAAACATTACATGTATGTGCACTCCCACACTAGCTCCATTCACATGTCCAGGCCCTAGCATCCAATGTGATTGCATTTAGAGACAGGACTTTAAGGGGGCACTTTGTAAATGAGGTCCCTAAGGGTGTGGTCCTAATCCAGGGTGACTGTTGTACTTCTAAGCAAAGTAAGAGACATCTTGATTCCCCTGAACAGAAGAAGCCCCTGTGAGGACACATGGACATGATAGACATTGTGACTCTGGAGAGAGGCCTGGGTGAGGGGAACCAACCCCACCAATGCTTTTATCTCAGACCTTCAGCCACTTGAACAATGAGAGAATTAACTTCTGTTGTTTAAACTAACTTTCTTAAAGTCCATATCATTTGAATACAGCAGCCCCAGCAAACTAGCACTCCTAGCTTTCTGGGTTCTTTCTACCTCTAAGAGTTGTTTTGAAAAGTCAGTTTTCCACAAGTGACAGCTCATGCTGTGGAATAAAAGAACACTCATACATTGCTGGTGGGAGTGCAAGCTTATGCATCACTATGGATGTCAGTGAGGTGGTTCCTCAGGAAGATGGGAATCGATCTACTTCAAGATCCAGCTATACAGCTCCTGGGCATATACCCAAAAGATGCTTCATTATACCACAGAGACAGTTGCTCAATGATGTTCATTGCTGCTCTATTCCTAACAGCCCGAAATTGGAAACAATCTAGATGCTCCTCAACAAAAGAATGGATAAAGAAACTGTGGTACATTCACATGATGGAGTATTACTATTCAGCCATTAAAATATAACATCATGAAATCTGTAGGCAAACAGATGGAACTAGGAAAAAATCATTGTGAATGAGGGATCCTAGACCCAGAAAGACAAATATGCTATGTATTTGTGTATATTTGGATTTTAGCTGTTAAGTCAATGAATGATAACCCAGCTACAATCTATAGAACCACAGACGGTATAGAGTAATGGACTAGAGGGAGCAGGTGGATCTCATTAGGAAAAGGAAATAGAATAGATACTTATAGATTTATGGGGGATCAAGTGGAGATGGGAAGAGAGGGTAGTGGGAGAGAATGTGAGGAGAGAGCTAAAAATAAAGGGTTGTTGGAGGGGTTTTATGGAAACCTAATACAGTAAAAACCTTCTAAAATATATACAGATATGAAGGTGATCTAAATGAAATAGCCAAATAATNGGGAAGACAGAGACCCAACAATGCCCTATTACTGAAGACAACNTCTACATAACTNNTTGAACATGAANGTGTTNAGCTGTTGTCTACATAGAGCCTTCACNCCATGTTCTAGTGTTTTTGTACAGGAAGATACTCTGCACACTATCAAAAGAGAAATGTAAACACCAAGCCATCTACAAACCCTTTATCTATGATGGTGTACCACCTGCAAGATATGCTAGAGTAATGGTGGCACAAAGTTTGTGGGAGTAACCAACCAATAACTGATCTGACTTAAGCCCCACTTCCCAAGATGGAAACTTGCCTGACACTGCTTGGGTGCCTAGATAGCCCAGAGACCTACGGTAAAGCCAAATAATACCAGTCAAAAAAATAAAAAGAGAAAATATAGTGATAAAATGACTCCTAATGATATAAATGACTCCTAATGTAAGAAAAAGTTACATTTATAATAAGAAATAAAGGGTTTCACATACCAGTATTCTAATACCTGTTTGTTGATACTATACTGTAATTTCCCAGGTAGAAAATCCAGCAAGTAGACCTAGCCGGCATGCTGCTACAATGCCTTGACTAGCATTGGCTGAAGCTGCCAGTGAACCATTCACAGGGGCACCCCCAAGAGCTGAAAAGAGAGTGCCTGGAATGCCGATAGCAAACGAAGCTGGATGAGGCTTGTAGGGAGAGTGGACTGTAGCAGATTACCAGATGGGTCACAATGCCTGGTTTACGCAGTGGTGAGGCTTGAACCCAGATCATGGTACATGAAAGACAAATATTCTACCATCATTCCTAGGCCCTACCAGAAAACTGGTAGATCTGATGAACACTTAAATAAAACTGCAGGTTACAAAATCAGTATACAAAAGCCGGTAACTTTTCTATAGAGCAACAACAAATTTGCCAAGAAAGAACTATGCACTGACAAGAGCTTCAAAGAAGTTAAAATACCAGGAATAAACCTACAGAAGAAGGTGAAAGACTTCTGCAGTGAAATCCTTAAGACACTGAAAGAAANAGGCAGAAGAAGACACTAGACAGAGAAAAATCCTCCAANATTTGTGGACTAGGCAAAATCAATCATGTGGAAATGGTTGNACTGCCCAAAGCAACCTGGAGATTCAACAAAATACCCATCAAAATTCTAGTGACATTTTTCACAGAACAAAAAAATGTGGTTGATATATTGTGCACCCTAATAAAGCTTTCCTGGGTTCAGAGAACAGACAGCCAGTAGATAGACATAGAGGCCAGAAAATGGTGACACACACGCCTTTAATCCTAACATTCCAGAGGNAGAGATCTATCTGGATCTCTGAATTCAAGGCCACACTGGAAACAGAACCAGGCATGGTGGCACACACCTTTAATCCCAGGACTTGAGATTTCATGTCTTGCTTGGAAAAGACACATGCCTTTAATCCCAGAAAGTGATGACAGAAAACAAAAAGGTATATAAGGCGTGAGGACCAGGAACTAGAGGCTTTTAGGCTTTTTAAGCTTTTAGGCTTTTGAGCAGCAGTTCAGCTGAGATTCATTCGGGTGAGGACTCAGAAGCCTGCAGTCTGAAACAAGATCAGCTGAGGAGTTGTCGAGGTGAGGTTGGCTGTGGCTTGTTTTGTCTCTCTGACCTTTCAGAATTTACTCCAACACCTGGCTCTTGGGTTTTCTATTCATAAGACCATTTAAGATTTGTCTTACAGAAAAAAATATTTAAAAAATTCATATGGCAACACAAAAGATAGTTAAAACAATCCTAAGCAGGAAAAACAAAACAAAAAACAAAAACAAAAACAAACAAAAACAAAACACTNCTGGAAATAAATACCTGACTTTAAATTATACTTCAAAGCCACAGTGACAGGGACAGCATAGCACTGACACAAAATATACATATACACATACACACACACACACACAGAGAGAGAGAGAGAGAGAGAGAGAGAGAGAGAGAGAGAGAGAGAGAACAGCAAACCCAGAAAGAAGCACACACAGCTATGTCCTCTTCTGAGAAAGGTTTCAAATTACACACTGGAAATACAATGGCTTATTCAATTGCTGGTGCTGGCAAAAAGTGGATATCCACCTACAGAAGACTGGAATTAGATTCATATCTCTCATCCTGTGCAAAAAAAAAATCAATTCAAAATGGATCAAAGGCCTTAATTTAAAACTTGGAGCATTAAAACTGCTAGAGTAAATTATAGTGAAAATACTTCAACATGCAGGATTTGGCAAAGTTTCCCAAAAAGGACTCCAATAGCTCAGGACATAATCCCAGGAAATGATGACTGAGATTGCATGAAAGAGGAGTCTGTATAAGGAGTTAAGAGCAGAATGACGGGACAGCCAAGAGAAGCTTCACCAGCTTTAGTTCAGANAGGAANTTAATATCCAGATTAGAGAAAAGAGTTAAACTTCAAAAACACCAACTGCCTGTCAATAAATGGGCTAACAAACTGGATAGTTTTCAAAACAAGAGGATGTGGGAAAAGAGGAACTCATAGTCGCTCTTGGTGGGAGCTGTTCGGCTCAACTTGGAAATCAGTATGGGGGGTTCTCAAAAAAGGAAAAGTAGAACCATCTGATGACCTAGTTACACAATCCTGTATCGGACCACAGAGATGCTTGCACACTCCATGTTTATTGTTGTATTATTCACAATAGCAAGGGAATGGAACCAGCCTAGATGCCCATCAATGGGTGATGGACAAAATTATGGTACATACACACAATAGAATTTTATGTAGNCATAAAGAAAAATGAAGTCATGAAATTTAAAGGAAACTGGGTAGATTTGGAGACATTATGTTAAGTAAAATAAGCCCAACTCAGAGACAAATGTTAAGNGTTTTCTCTCATATGTGAATTCTAATGTTCAAGTTTTTGGTGGTGGTGGTGGGGGTGTTCAAGACAGAATTTCTCTGTGTAGCCCTG
>LZPO01076289.1:51262-61764 GCA_001675575.1 Neotoma lepida
CTTATATTAATTGTAAATACTCGGCCGCTAGCTCAGGCTTATTACTAACTAGCTCTTACAACTTAAATTAATCCATTTCTATTAATCTACATTCTGCCACATGGCTCATGGCTTTACCTGTCCTCTAGCATGTCTTGCATCCTGGGCAAGCTGGCTGGCATCTCTCCTGACTCCGTCCTCCTTCTTCCCATCATTCTTAGTTTGGCTTTCCTGCCTAACTTCCTGCCCAGCTACCGGCCAGTCAGTAGTAATAATTCTAATCAACCAATGAGAGGAATATATATTCATAGTATTGTTCCACAGCAGGTAAGGAATCCTGAATAAAGCAGANAGGACAGGGACCCTGCACCAAGTTTAAGGGGCACCTGCTCCAGTGAGGTTGAATGCCAAGTCCTCAATGCTGGGCAAAAAGTTCATGTTTGGCCATCACCAGCCAATATTCTATTTATGCCCACTCAAATGCCTACCACTAGAGATTTGCCCTAGTTAGTATGATCAAGAAGGGTCTGACTTGCAGTGGTTCTCAACATGTGGGTCACAACCCCTTGGGGTCAAACTACCCTTTCACAGGGGTCTCCTAAGACCATTGGAAAACACAAATATTTACATTATGATTCATGACAGTAGCAAAACTACAGTTATGAAGTAGCAATGAAAATACTTTTATGGTTGGGGGTTACCACAACATGAGGAACTGTATTAAAGAGTCATAGCATTAGGAAGGTTGAGAACCAATGGGTCAGAGAGAAATATAGTCACTTCTGCTATCTACTTCTTAGTCCCCTCCAATCCTGCATTTATCCTCAAGACTTATGTTCAGAGCCAAGGATCTTGCCCAGTCTGATCCTATCAAGTTCTTATGCCCATGTGCCTCAGCTTCTCATCTGTAGTATGGCAGGGAGTTGGAACTGCATTATTGATTGGCAGGGTGGCTGTGAAGATGGAATGTGGAATTCCAGTCAGANGCCCAGAATGGACAGATAGTAGTGAGCTTGGCTTGTTAGTCACTCTTTCAATTACGGTTGTGTTTATAATTGGCTCATTGGTACCTGCTTTTCTTGCGAAACATAAGCTTCTTGTAGATAAAGACTATAGGTGGCCTATTTGGCATTGATCCCTAAAGTATCATTAAGGTTCTCCATAAATATTAGTCAAATGAATGATTTTTTTTGGTTTTTTAAGACAGGGTCTCTCTATGTAGTCCTGGCTGCCCTGGAACTCACTATATAGACCAGGCAGACCTCAAACTCATAGAGATCTGCTTAACTCTGCCTCCCTAGTGCTGAGATTAAAAGTGTACCCCCACCACACCCAGCACAAATAAATATTTTAATAAGTATATTAATGTCATTCTTTCTTCATAGTAGGTGTTGAACTAGACAGTGTGACATATCTTGTTTACATCAGAATCCAAGGGCAACTGTGATGAACTAACAGGTTAATAGATGTCTTAGAGTTACTATTGCTGTGATAAAACACCGTGACCAAAGCAACTTATGGAGAAGAGGGTTTATTCAGCTTATGCTTCCACATCGCAGTTCGTCAAAGGAAGTCAGGACAGGAACTCAAATAGGCAAAAACCTGGAGGCAGGAGCTGATGCAGAGGCCATGGAGGAGTGTCGTTTACTTGCTTGTTCCTCATGGCTCGTTCAGCCTGCTTTCTTATAGAACCTAGGTCCACCAGCCCAAGGATGGCCCCAACCACAGTGGCCTGGGCCCTCCCCATCAATCACTAATTAAGAAAATGCCCTACAGGCTTGCCTACAGCCAAATCTTATAGAAGCATATCCTCAATTGAGGTTCCTTCCTCTCTGATGACTCTAGTTTGTGTCAAATTGGCATAAAACTAGCCAGTTCAATAGACAAATCTGCTCATTTAGGCAGAAATATACATGGAACCATACCCAATGGACCTAATCATACATGACTTATGCAGTGCTCATTTGGGTCTGACAGAGATAAATCCTTTCTGGTAATATTAAAAACCTAAAGGATTCCAAGGCCCATCCAACACTCAGTCTGCAGATAGTTAATAAGCATCCACAATGTAGGNCCCCATAGATATCAAACTCTGAGAATATCCAAGCCCATTATATAAAATGACACAATACATGTATATAACCTATGCATGTCCATGTCTATATTTTTAAATCATCCCTAGATGACTTATATCAACCAATACAATGCAGATTCTATATCATAATTGTTACACTGTATTGTTTAGGGAATGATGACAAGGTAAGTCTATCCAATGGCCTGGGGATATAGCTCAGTTAGTAAAGTGCTTGTAAGCACAAGCATGGGGACCTGATTTCTTTCCTNACATCAAAAGCCAGGCACAGCAGCAGAGCCTGTAATCCCAGCACCAGGGAGGCAGAGATAAGAACCCGGTGCTTGTTGGTCAGCCAGACTAGCCAAATTGATGAAGAGTTCAGTGAGAGACTCTGTCTCAAAATATAAGATGGAGTGCAACTAAGGGAGACATCCAATAGCAACCTCTGACCTCTATGTGCATGTATACACATGCTCACACACATGAACATGTGTGCACTCACATATGCATGCAATCTGTACATGTTCAACACTGATGCATTTCTTTCCAATTAAAAAAAGTTAAGTGATTGAATCCAAGGATGAAGAGCCAGTGGATACAGAGGACCAATTATACTGTTCACTAGCAGAGTGACTAGTTGTTCAGTGGCTACTGGGGGCCAGGCCCTGTGTCCTGTACTGGTGTGGCTGAACTAGTCAATACTCTGTTCTCAGAAGGTCCACATGCTGNTTGGGAAGACAGAAAACAATTAAGCAAATACAGTATTGATCTTGAGTAAAGTGTTTTCAAAAACTGTTGATTAATTACCATGAATTACCATATGAACTAGCCAGAGGCAGCCATGGTTCTGAGACAGGGATCAAGCTCAGAGAGAAGGACCACCCCAAGTGAGTGGATGAGTGGCAGGGCTGCAGTTTGTCCTCTCATCCCTTAGGAGCTTCCTTCCTTCTTTGTCCCACACACCCTGAGCAAGGTGGCAAGAGTCAGAGGCTTTGGGAGCCCAGATGGCGCTGCAATTTTGCATTAAGTGGGATTTGCTGCAATCAGTCCTGGTGNTTCCTCTCGTTGGAAAACAGTTTGTCACCGTTGGGTGTTTGGGGGAAGACAGCCGTAGTTAGAAGCATTGTTAGCTGCAGTGTAAATGACAGACCTTGCGTGACACTGATGGCAGCCCCATGGCTTGGGTGCTAAGCATGAAGGAGCCCTTTGATTGTTCCTCAGAAAGTCCTAAGCTTATTAACCACCTCTACAGACACCACTCCACCCCTCATTCCTGATGCACACGTTCCACCCCAGCAAGTTATCCCCAGAGGATGTGATCAAGGCAAGGACCTTGCCGAGGCCTTAGAGGACCTATGAGCTTTTGTGCCTTCATGCTTCTGTCTGTACCAGCCTTGATCATTTCACAAACAAGCCAAGCTCATTGTGCTTAGCAGTCCCAGAAGCTTTGGTTACACTGTTAGNAGTATTTTTTTAGAGCCACCTTCTTCACGAGCCTGACTGCTTAAATGTCACCTCTTCAGACAGGTCTTTTGTACCTCCTTGTCTTAAACAGTGTCCCCAGTCACCTTCTGAGACTCTACTCTGCCTTGTTTCCTGTCACAGCCATGATGACTCCCTGGCAAGGAAGTGACCTTTATATAACTCTAGCACCTGCTTGGCTGTTTCTCNCACAAGCTGGTAAATACCAGAGGGAAGGAACGTTACTCACTGCTNTATGTCCTGGACTCAGGGTAGGTGGGAAGGAAAATCTTACTGAGTGGATGAAGTNTCCCTTTGCCCTTCCAGATCATTCCCATTGTACAAGGACAAGCTTTCCATGGTCAATGGAGAGGACACCATGTGCAATGTGTTCACTGTTCCTGATTCCACTCCCTACCTTCTACCCCCAACAAATTCCCACAACTCTGTAGATTACAGTGTGAATGACTGATCGTGGACTTGTACGAGGGAGTATTTTTGGACAACCATGAGCCTTAGCCACACCACTCTGGGTTTTGATTCTGGCTTTACAACCTCCTGCCTATGGAGTATATGTCTAAAATCTCNGAACCTTAGTCTTCTCATCGGCAAGATGGGATGATTGATAGGACCTTCTTCAGTGGTTATAAGCTAATACATGTCAAGTGCTTAGCAATCAACGTGTATAGTGCTCTAATATAAACATACAGCTATATGTATGTTTGGCTGGTAGGAGCTTAAGTGAGATGCTGAGGGATACATGGAAAAGCCACAGGAGGTAAGTTGGATAAAAAGTAATAGGAACTGCTAACATTCTCATCAAANGGTCACAGATTCCAAGTCCATTTGGGTCTGGCAGGCCACTTAAACAAGTAGACCAGACAGAATGGCCAACAGGGAGGGCTCCATAAAAGGGGTAATTGCTGCTCATTTCCTGCCAGGATTTGGCAGGGACAATCTTGGCTCAGCAGGGCCAGAGCTTCCAGTTCNCAGAGAAACCTTTGAGTCTTTGTGTTGGCTGCAATCTTGCAGTTACCATGTACAGGATCCTCTTTGATGTGGGGTGACATCCTGATAATCCCATTCTAAGTTTAAAATGCATTTTAAGTACTTATACAACAGAGCACCCCATGTTAGTGCTCTGTCTAAATCAGTTGTCACCCCATACCCACTCCACCCATGGCTGGTTGGGTGCTGCAGCCCACTGTACGGGCCAACATCATGAAAGAGTGTAGCGCAGCAAGTCACTAGCGTGGAAAAAGGTCAAAACTTGGAATGTGAGGTACATTTTCTATTGACTGCATATTGTTCTTGCCCCATGGTCAAGTCTGTAAATTGTTAGTTGAATCACCCTTAGTCAGGATGGTCTATACTGGCAAATAAATCATCCAGTGCTCTGCAACCACTGAGCCAAGGTGGGCCACTTCCTGTTGTGAACTGCTAGAGTCTGATTTTAATTTAATTGACTCCATGGAAGNATCATTTACCTGCAGAATAATGAACCTATAGTAAGTGCACAGGTCCATGGATTTTGACAAATGGACCCAGTAGCCACAATTATTAAGGTATAATAAAATGCTTCTGCTATCTTAGAAAGTTCAGTGGAGTCCCATCCCAAACAGCACCTCCACCCTAGCAGGCCTCAGGCAATTGCAAATCTACTTCTGTCCCCATGAGACTAGTTTTGTTTATTCTAGAATTCTATATGAATAAGACACAAGCATGGTGGGTTTGATGTGTGTCTGGTTCCCTTACACACACACATACACACACACACACACACACACACACACGTACGCACACACATTGTAAATTTCTTTTATGTGAGACTTGCTTTATTTATGGCTCAATGCATTATGAATACCCCATCTACCCTTCAAAAGAACACACATTCTGCTTTGCTGATGTAGTGCTCTATTAATATCAGTTAGCTGTTTGCTGGCATTGTTCAGATTGTCTGCATCTTAACTAATTACTTCCATCTGTTGTTCCATAGGTTTCTGAGAGGAGGGTGTTAACACCTCTAGCCAAGGTTGTGAGATTACCTACTTTCCCCTTCTATTTGGTTAGTTTTTTTGCTTTTTGTGTTCAAAACTCTTCTATTTTTGACTATGTATGAACTTAATGGATGTTTAGTAACTAATGATATCTACAGAATGTATATCTTCCTGTCTGTTTCATCACTTTAAAAGTCCTTATTTAGCTTTCATAATGCATCTGGTCTTAAAGTCTTGTTTACCTGGTGTTTCTGTGGCCATTTCTATCTATGATAACTGCATCTGTAACCATATTCTATTTCTTTAAAGTGAGTTTCTTATAGGCAGTATATATTTGGGTCACTCTTTTCTTAACCACTCTGAAAGGTTTTTATCATTTAATTACTGTATTTAGTCCATTAACAGCTAGTGTAACCATTGACATGGTTGGGTTTAGAATTAATTATTTTATTGTATCTGTTTCTTTAATTTTTAGAGGGATTATTTTTATAGTTTTTCTGTTTCTTGGTTTCTGTCTTTACAAACATCACATGAATGTTTCTTACCAGTCAAATTTCAGTTTATCGATAGCTATCTTTGCTTTCGGCTCCCTCCTTCCAATTATTCCCATGCATTCTTCCCTTTTCCCTCTCAAATTTAAGGCTCCTACACATAAATATGTAAATCTAGCCTGCTGAGCTGATTCAGTGCTGCTTGTACATACACAGTTCCAGGCTGACCACTTGGTAATACATAACCAGTTAGGGGTTCCATTCCTGGGGAGAGTTTCTCCCTCTCTCGGCAGTCACTAACTGCCTATAGTTCTTTATATAGGAGTAGGGCCCATGAGATTTCACCCTTCCACACTGGCATCTCTATTGACAGTGTTCATGTCTTTTTTAGGCAACCATATTGNTGCAGTCTCATGGGTGTGACTTCTCTGCCATTTCTAGGAGACACATCACATAGCAGACTTCCTGGCCCTGTAGCTCTTTCAACCCTCCTGTCCCCTCTTCTGTGATGGTCCCTGAACCGTTAGGTGCAGGAGTTATATTGTAGATGTATCCACCGGGATGGGAACCCCATAGTCAGTTGTCCTGTGTATTTTGACCAGTTGTGAGTCTCTGGGATGGTCTCCATCTGCTACACAGGGAAGCTTTTTGGATGAGGACTGAGAGCTATCTGTGCTTATAAGGATATGTGTTATAATGCAGTTAGGAAGTGTGCTCATCTAGTAAAGTGGCAATAGTAGGTTCTTAAGACAAGAAGACAGTGTTTTCCCTCAGAATTTTACTTAGGCTTCTTATCACACTTGATTTATTGAGATAGATAGTTCTCTCTATGTATCTTTTATTCAGTTGTTGGTTCCACTTGAGATGTTGCCTGGCATTTACTCTTCAGTGCATTCTGACTTCGGTGGTGTCTTGTTTTTGTTTGTCTCAACAATCTGTCATTTGCTATCTGTTCCTAGGTGGGATCTATTAAGAGGCCTTTGGCCAGAGGCAGAGGCCCACAATGATTTTGAAATTCATCCACTTTGCACATATCTGCATTTTATTCCTTTTGATTATTAAGTAGCATTCTGTCACATTGATATGTATGCCATAGACTTTTTATTCTCATCCACCACCCCATGGACACTTAGGTTAGTTCTAATTTGGAGGCCATAATGAATGTAACTACTAGGAGATAGGAAGACAAGCCACTGCTTTTCAATATTACTCTNCTGTAGCTTGCACAGTCACTTGATGTCAGAAATTCTGGAAGGCAAGGACTATTACTGTCAAGTCATAGACATGGTTCCTAAGCTTAGTAGGNCTCTCACTTCTCAAGCCACCCCCAGGGTCCATGCCATCCCAGTCACCTTGCAGATCAAACTGACAGCCCTCACTTCACACCTTACAGGAAACAGGCAGGGTGGAGGACAGGCAAGCAATGGATGGACTATTTTAATGTAAATTCATAAGTAGTATCTTAAATGTACCTTAACATGTTCATCTCTTTCCTCTTTAGACTACGTTTAATGTGGAAACTGTGAGTTTCACCTTTCCGCAATGTGTATGCTGTTGCAAAACTTTTATTTGTTTATAGAAATAGACAAGCCTGGTTAAAGAATCAGAAAGCATTCCAGCATGGATAGGGGAGGGATACCTGAGCCTCCGCCCCCAGCTGGGGAGCTATTGACTGCTGATGGCTACCTGGAGAGGGGGAGTCATTTTATTCAGTGATGTGGCCACTGGTAGTTCTTCCATGCTCCTGTGGATGTCCCCGAATCCATGTATATATGGGCACCATTTATCAGACTCAGTGGGTTAGTTTTAATTTTAAGTAAGGGGATATGAAGTTGGGAGGGGGTGGAGCACGGTTAGGGTGGAGTTGGAGGAAGGGGGTGGGAGAAGATATGATCCAAATGCATTGTGTGCATATATGANAACTCAAAGAATTAATATTATTATTGTATTTAATTATTATAATTAATAAATGTTATATTTTAGAAAAGAATCAAAGCACCCGAATTCTTTGGTGCCAGTTTGCTGTGTGACTCCCCTCTGTCTCTGGGCCTCAGTTTTTCTCCTTTTCATAGTGAATGAGGGAAGGTTCTTAGCACCTATGAGAAGTCTAATTCTAGGAGTTTGGGGAACTCTGGGCTTGGGCCTCTGAGGGGAATCAAGGTCCAGGAAAACCTTTGAGAGGGTAACCCTGCCACCCTAGCTGTGCCTTTGCAAGGCACGCAGCCATCAGCAGTGCCAGTCCTGAGCACATTAGAACATGTGTACAGGGTGCTTCCGACCTGCCTCCTGGGTGCAGGGCCTAAAGACCAGGCCTTCCCTGTGGCCTTTTGCTGGGGACAGTTCAGACAGTTTCACTGAGGTGAACAGAAAGATCCCTGCAGATGACACAATGCCAGGCTTGCCTGGAGTGAGGGCCAGAGCAGCCTCAGTCACCACAGTGGGCAACATCTCCCAGAGCAGCAATTGGCAGGAGGGCCTGGAAGGGCTGCCTGCTCCAGCCAGCACAGACAGTGGCATGTCCTCTGGAGAGGGCAGCAGGGAGAGCCGTTCCCCTCAAGCAAATCTCAGGGCACAGGAATCAGCTCTGTACTCCTCTCCAGCAGCAGAGTTTCTCCAAATTTAGCCACTTAGACATTACTTCTGCTTTCTTTTTTCTATTTTATGGAAGGGGAGGGCACATTCACATATTATCTGCACTATTGAGTGTGTGTGTGTGGTGTGGTGTGATTTGTCGTATATCCCAGGCTGGTCCCATTTTGGTATGTAGCTGAAGCTGGCATTCCACTTTTTATCTGCATTATTGTTCACTTCTATCTATAATTTCCTTCTTATTCTAAAATGAATATAGAAAGGAATCTTTATGTTATTACTTAAAAAGAAATAAGCCAGCTTTACTTATCTAGAGAAGGTAATTGTAAAAGAAAATTCAGTCAAACAAACTGCTATTCAATGAGAGTTGAAAACCATTTTCTGCAAAGGGCTTTGAGCCTTTGCAAAACAGGGAGATAAGCAAGCATTAGGATGTGAAAACACCATCTGGGAACTTCCCCTCGGATGAAATAAGGCCTGGGCAGAGGCTGAAAGGATAAACCTTCCTTGACTTAGTGTCACTAAGCACCCTGTCCCCACATCATCCAGGATCACCTTGTGTGTTACCACAGGTTCTCCCATGCTTGGGAATTCAGCCTTCTCTTTTTGTCCTCACCATCACCGGGTGACTTCAGGAGGAGGATAATTATCTTCCTATGCTCATTGTGAGAAACCCAAAGTTTGGAATTGGAAATCTTTTTTTAAAAATGCAAGCTTTGGGGCTGAGATGGCTCAGCAGGTATGGTTGCTTGCTGCCAAACTTGCCAGTCTGAGTTTGACCCCTGCCATGCACCTAGTGTAGAGAGAGCACCAATTCCTGGAAGTTGTCCTCTGATCTTTACAGGTTTGCTGTAGCTCATGTGAGCACCCCCACGTACATAAATGAGTATGGTTAAAGATTTGAGAATTTAAGGTCTTTGTTACTCAGCTCTCCACAGGCGTGGGAAAGTGAGACTTGGGAGCTACCCAGGGTTCCATTGGCCTGAATTCCTCCTGGGTCTCTTTTGGACCAGTACTTTCTCCCCTGCATAAGTGAATGCTGTGACTGAATTGGGTCCCACCACCACCAAAATGTTAAAACTCCAGCGGGGCTGTTTTTTGGAGACCTTCACCTCTGTGTCTGTCTTCTGGGCAAAGGAGAGAATTCTAGTCCTTCTTCGCCCCTGTGAGGTCTTCAGAGCATCAGGGTATGATCATGGCTACAAAACAGGTGGGCAACACTAATGGAGACCGGGTTCTCACCTCTTCAATGAGTAAACCACAGCCAACTCCATCCTGTTGTGACAGAGTCAGACCTGGAACTATGGACGTATGACTCAGTCCAGTGCTATCTCCAAAGCCACTGGAAAAAGTAACATGTGGTCCCTCTTGTCAACATATCCCTGGCATCTTTTCCCTGGGATCGGATACCATTTTTATTCCTTACAACAGCTTCATTTACCTTCACCGTAATTGTTGACCATGGCTTACCTATCTGCTTCTCTATTATGAATGTTTCACTAATATAAACCCTGCCCTGATCCAAACACCTCTGTGAGGCACAGTCATGTGCATGTGTCTTTGCACTGTCACTTTCAAAAAGAAATTCCCAGACAAAAAGACATTCCAAATCAAAAGAGATGCAATCAGACCCTCTTATGTTCACAATCAAACTACTCTTCAGAAAGGCTGTTTCACTTTGTTCTCCATCCAAAAGTGGAAGAGGCAGGAACTCATTTCATCGTGGGCTTGGCAGCCCTTGGCCTTGTTAATGTGTAGGTGGAGGAACATGATATCCATGTGTTCCTTTGCACATTTTAAAATCACCAGTGAGGCTGCATATCTCTTCATACGCTGATTATCTATTTAAAGGTCTTCCTTGGTGAACATNTAGATTCACCTATTTTCTGCTGGAAAAATCACAAAACCTTA
>LZPO01076289.1:61899-72152 GCA_001675575.1 Neotoma lepida
TTGCCACAGGGAAACAGCTCATTTGTACGCGGTCCACTTTGCATACAAAGTTCTTTGAGAGTTCCCCTTCAGATGTCAAAGAAGGGACTTCCGTGTGGGCAAGGTGCACTTTTCTCTCACTAAAAGACAGGACAATCGGAGGCCCTTCAAGTCACCAGTGTGGCTAAGGTTTATGGCTTCATGTGCAGCCGTTGCAAAGCTCCCTGATGCGTGTGTGTGTGTGTGTGTGTGTGTGAGAGAGAGAGAGAGAGAGAGAGAGAGAGAGAGAGAGAGAGAGCACATGCGCGCGCACGCACTCTTAGCAGGATTTGAGTCCTCCGAGGCCCCACCTGCTTACTGCTCTGCTGCCTTCTCATTCTTTACTGAATGACACTTGAAGTCATTCAGTTCTGAACACATGCATGTCTCTCACTTCCTGGTCTTTACACATACTCCACCTCTGCCTACGACACTCTTTTTTCCTTCCCCAGGGAAACACAACCCTCCTCATACTGGCTCAAGTGTCATTGACTCTGGGGACCCTTTTCTGAACCCCTCATCCAAGATAGCTGCCTCTTTCAGTCTAACCCATCCCAACACATGCTCAGATCATGTGCTATTTACTTTGTATTTCTCTACCAGACCATGAGCTCCTCAAAGGTGTGACTGGAATCCTCCAGCCATTATAATTTTAACCCCCAGCATAGTGCTGGGCACACCACGGCTGCTTAATAGACATTTGTGATTATGTGAATGCATGAATGAGTGTCTGATACTCAGGGACAGTGTCCTCCAACCTGTGACTGACTAAGTTAGCTGATCACTGGTAAACTGATCACATGGGAGACCATGGGGATCTCAGGACAGAATGCTGGAGGACTTAAAGGGTCTGAACTTGTGCCAGGTGTCAGGAGGCTGGTTTAAGGAAGGGGACAATCTTCAGATTGGATGTGGGGAGAAAGAGGTCATCCAAGGACTGGCTATCTCTGTAATTCTTGTCCAAATNGTGGGGACTAAGCTGAGGCTCAAGCTGAGCTGGTGATGAAGTAAGTATACCTTCTTCTTACCCAAAACAGGGGGTGCATGGCCACACTGCAGGATGGACAGTGTTTATGATTCTGTCTTGACCCATGATGATAAAAAAAATAGTCTTACATGGATACTTATGGTCTGAGAAACTGTTTCACATTCAACAGGAGAACATAAGGCCTAGCTTGAAGGGCCAGGCTGCCCCTGCCAGATACCCATCAGCCCTGTCGCCTGCCAGCACCTCTATTTCCCACTTCTCTTCCCTCCTTGCCCCTTTTTATATAGGCGGTGTGTAGAAATGTGGAGACACAAACACATAGGAAGCCAGCCTGTGTGTGCCTGAGTGCACATCTAGTACGAACAGGCAATAAGATTCTGGCTTAGTTTTATTTACTTTGTGGGGTTCAATTTCCTCAGACTTAAAAGTGATGGCCTTAGAACCAGATTCCTGGGAGCGCATTTCCTTCTGCTCTTTGGGAGGGA
This sequence comes from Neotoma lepida, assembly GCA_001675575.1. NCBI lineage: Eukaryota > Metazoa > Chordata > Mammalia > Rodentia > Cricetidae > Neotoma > Neotoma lepida. The sequence goes on from LZPO01076289.1 coordinate 63,391, forward strand.
CTGAGAGATTGCCTTATGGTCTCAGGCTATAGCCTGAGTCTCCATTCCCTGTTAAAATCAATGGCTTCTAGCACCTGTGGACGAGTGTGAGAAAGTGTGTGCCCGTGTGCATGCATGCCATGTGGTGTGAATGTTTCTGGCACTTTTAAATTCCACTGTGGATGTAGCTCCCACATGTTACCTACTTCAAGTGTCATCTTTCAGTTTGGGAGTTTGGAATCATGAGAATGGAGGTGGGAAGTCTGGAGTGGCCCTTTGATTCATGTTCCCCAAAAGGCTGCGTTAGGAAAGGCATGTGGGGTGGAATAGTGGGGAGATACTGCATTCTTTCTATGACTTGAATGTTTCCTAGGTTTTGGACAATTGCACCTTAGATCTTAGAATATATTTTTAAAATAAAAAAAAATCAAACAAGTGAGGGAGCAGTGATTTATTGATTTGTAGAAAATTGATCATTTAAGAGGATTTCCTCTTAGAAAGGCAGTTGTGGGCTTTTCNTGTTTATTCTCTTACCTGACTCTGCTAGAAATGCTGACATTGGCCCCTTTGTTCATTGCCACTTAGGAGATGATCATGGAGGCTCAGAGAAGTGAGGTCANTGGCCCACCAAGGCCCAGTTACGTTTGAATCCTAACTCAGACTAGATCCCAACCCTCATACTTATTCCTTAGCTTGTTTTATGGTCTTTCCTTCCCAGTACTGGCAGGTTATAATGGTGACTGTTAACCTCTGTCTTTGCTATAAAAACTGGGCCTACTCCATTGCAACATAGTTACTCAAGCATGCAAGGGTCTGGGTCAGGGCCATACACAATCTCATTGTGTGTGTGTGTGTGTGTGTGTGTGTGTGTGTGTGTGTGTGTGTGTATCATTTAGCCCTTTTCTTGCAATCTAGACTCCAGTAAATCCAATTATTTCTGGACAAAAAAGCATCCGACCATTGCAAGAAAGGGCTAGGAATGATAGCATTTGAATTTGGAAGTTAGTCTAGAGAGATATCATCCATCTTACTGTCTTCTAGGGTTAGGAGGGTTAGGAGTGTTGGAGTAGCCTATGAAGCTGAGGGTTGGGGACACTGGAACTTCTCCTGGGAATAAAGAGACAGATGAACAGGATTAATAACTAGTCTCAAATTATGTTTGTTCATTTGTATACCCTGTCATTCATTCAGCATTAAGCAAGCACATTCCCTTCAACCAGGGATTGTGATGACATCCCTGAAAACCCTTGAGATGAGGTTCTAGCCTTTAGCATCCACAGCCTATAAACTCTAGAAATGGAGGGAACTCTAGGAGGGAAACTCTAGGAGGGAAAATGGCAACACATAAGTCAGGGTCTAATGCTGGAAGGACATATGGTTGCTGTAGGCACCATTTCCCAGCGCACATAACAGTCGTGTGCCACCTAACAGAGGGAACAGGCTGGGAGGTACGCACCCTCACTCAGATGGCTCCTGTCAAGAGAATGTTCACACCAACCACAGTGGCTACAAAATCACCAGGCAAAAGAATCTTAGGAGAACACTGTCATTGTGGTATATACAATCTGTCCTTGACTGATCCCTCAATGTGACACACGATTGTAGCTNTTAGATGAGAAATGAAGGTCCAGGCAGCAAGGGGAAAAGATAGGAGAGCCTGACAAGGACCATGGTGACAGCAGGAGCTTGACTCTAGCAGGATTTTTGTTTCGTGTTGTGTTTGTTTTCCCTGAGGAGGAAGTTTGGGAGCAGAGCCCTGTTTACGCCCATCAATTAGAGCAAACCCAAGCTGGATCACAACTGCTGAATTCTAAGTGTGTGGGAGCTACTCTATGTTAAATATACCCATTATTATAAAAAATTAAATTAAAAACAGGAGAATAAATTTCTCCAAACAAAGACAATAAATTCTCAACCTCAAAAAGTAAATTCTCAATCATCTCACTGTATTCAATCAGAGGTGTTCTGGACNCTATCTGCATCTATCTTATCTGCACAGGAGAGATCCTATTTAATGGGCTACTGTGAACGTCTTCCCAGCTCTGCCTTCAGGGATGGTGTGTGGGAGCCCTGAGCCCAGCCTGCCGTTTCCTCTGCAGAGAACCAGTGAGACATCCACCCTCACACAATTGAGTTCAATGTATATAAGTAAACATGTAGCAATCACAAACGGAATTTCACCTCTTGATAGTTTTCCAACTGTGAGCAGACCTGTAGCATTACTCAGATGGAACAAGAGATACTTGCCAGTATCCCGGAAGTCCCTCAGAACCTCTCCCAGCTCCACACTTCTCACACAAACACACACAGGGCTAATCATTGTCCTGACTTCCAACACTTGTTGGGATCTTTAAGGAAAGCTGGCTTCTCCCAGGCTCCATTTCNATAACCACTCACCTACATTTTGGTGTTAACATCTGGGCATTTATTCCCCAACAATACTGTTTTAAATATTTCAAATTTACACTCAAAATACAGCATTCTTGAGCAAATATTTAAAATCGTCTTTTCATTTACATCGATCCTCCAAGACAAGCAAAGGGGCTTTAACTGTGGTTGCATCTGAATCCTGGGGCAATGATGGAGCTGGAGCTGTGACATCTATGCAAAAGAGCAAGGACCTAAAGGAGATAGAGCCACCAAAGGCTCTGTGCTAGTGACTTTTTTTTTTTTGAGACAGAGTTTCTTTGTGTAGCCTTGGCTGTCCTAGAACTCACTCTGTAGACCAGGCTGGCCTCGAACTCACAGAGATCCAGCTGTCTCTGCCTCCGGAGTGCTGGGATTAAAGGTGTGTGTCACTACCGCCCAGCCTGCTAGTGACTTCTTACCTCTGTGACCAAGTATCTGAGAGAAGCACGAGGGAGGGAGGATTTGCTCTGGCTCATGGTTTCAGAGTGTCAGTCAAGGATGGCTGGTGTGAAGACATAGCAAAGAGCAGCTCACATCATGGCAGGCAGGAGGCAGAGAAAAAGGGCATAAATAAGAAAGAGCGAGGGCAAGATATATTCTCAGTGACATGTCCCTAGTCACCTACTCNCTCCACTTCCTACTCTTTACCATCACCCAATAATGCCATCAGATTAGGAATCCATCAAAGGATCAATGAATCCAAGAGGCCAGCGCCTTCAGGATCTGATTGTCTCCAGAGTGTCCCTCAGAGGCATATGCAGAGGTGTGCCCTACTAATCCCGTTAGCATTTCTTAATCCAAGTTGACCATCAAAATCAACCATCACAGGATCTGAGGGGTGTGAATGTCATCTTGCCCCCTTAAGAGGGTAGCTCTGCAATTGGAAAGGAGAGAGTGGAGGCAGGGATGTTGCTGTTGATCAGGAAGATGTAGAAATGGTGGTGGCCTGAGCTGGGACAGCAGCTTGCTTAGGACACTGTTCTATGTAGGGTTGTTTCAGAGCACATGGGGAAGAAACTGTCTATAGAATCAGGAGGAGAGGGAAAGGAAGCTCTGTTCCCCATGAGTAGACGTTTCTCCCAGTCCCCTGTCCCAGGGGTGTTCCCCTGGTATATAGGTGAAGAGCACAGACCCTGGAGCTGGGCTCACCCTCACCTCTCTTTGAGGTCTGCCTGCTCTGCTTTGTAGCTGCNTGAACTTGGAAAGTTGACTTCACACTTCTCTGAGTTTGCCTCTGAAATGAAAATAATGATCATCCAGGGCTCAGTGGTGGCTGTGGCTGGTCTCTAGGAAGCACTCCATTCACAGGGAGTGGTGGTAGATCTTGGTACTTCTGCCATAGCCTCTGCCTGGACAAGAAAGAGAATCCATTTTCAACACTTACATCACTTTCACAATAGGTGCTGCATCAAGGCTCTTTCCTCCAGGTAGGAAGAAAAGCAAGAGAGAGGGATGGAGTGTGTACAGGGTAAGATTCTGAGCTAAGCCCCTTGTGAGGATAAGGCTTGGACCTCCATGGTGTTCTGGCCAACATAGCCCTCCTGATCCAGATGCTGTGTTGCCATGTTTCCTTAGTCGAGAAACTTCCTTCTTGATTATTCAACACTAGGTCCCACAATGTCTATTTCCAAGGAAGCACACAAGCCCTAGGTCTANATTATACAGAGCGCTGTTTGAGATCTTGATGGATTTTCTAAACTTTCTTGTGCCACTGTGTCTTCGTGGGCAAATGGAGACAATATAGCAGCAGCTGATCAGAGGTAAAGTGACTGAAGGTGCTAGCCACNTGCCAGCATGCCCACACACAGCTACAACGCCCATACATGCTGGTGATTCTTCTGTTGACCAGTTTTTCTCTCCTTATGCCTCACCATGGCTTCTCCAANCCTGCATCCAGATCTGTCTCATCTGCCAGGGATGCCAATGCCAGCTTCACCCAGCTTGAAGCCCACACCAAACTCCCATTTGTTTGGCTGTGACTTTACAACAAACAAGACTTTTGGGGGGGGCATGTTTTATATAAGCTGCTGGCCTCACATCAATTGCCTTTCTTTATAATGTAGCCCTAATGTGTCTGCACAAAGGCCATGTCTGAACTAGGAAACCCATTTCTCCCCCATCATTGGAAATGGGCCTGGGTCAGGCGCTACACTAGAGGTCAACCATTGCATAGGTAGGGGCCATGCATCAACAAAGCAAGTCCTTTGGGCTCCCTTCACTGGAGGAGGTTTCTAGCAGTGGTGGGCCGGGCAGACAGTCTAGTCTCTATGAAGACATGCTATATGACCCAGGTGGAAAGACCAACTTTATATTTCATCACCCACCAGAAAGTGACTGGGACAGCTTAATATTTTGTGGGTAGCATTTCCTGACTTTTTCCTTGCAAATTTACACATTAAAATAAGTGAGATTATTATATATGTATATAACATGTTATATAATCTATATTATGTAATCTGCCTTGAGGCGTTATTCCCCTGAACCTCCATGTTGGAAATGCAGACCCTCTAATTTAGGGTAAGTGGTGTGAGGGTGACTGTATAAATCACTGGTGTGTCTTACCTCTCTATGCAGCCTTCTTGGTCTCTCTAATACTCGGGAAGCCCTCCTCTTAGATTCTTATTGATGCTGGAGTATGCTTTCAGTGCAGAGTCAAAGCCTAGATGGCNGAGGAGTTAAGAACATTCATATCCTTGCTAAGTCAATCAAGTTTTTTCTCCATTCCTTCTTCCTTCCTTCTTGCCACCTTCCCTCTCTCCAGCTTGCAGCATCCACTAAGGTTGAAGAGTTAACATCTTCTTGCTGTCTCCCCTCCTTCTCCTGCACCCAGCCATGTGCTCCCCCTTTCCCATGAACCCCCGGATGCTACTCAGGGTACTACCCAGAGATTCCCTCTGCACAGACTCAGGCAAGAGCTGTCAGGGTCTCCATGTTATAGGAATCCCCAGACTTCCCTCTGCTGCTTCCCCCATTAAATTTTGAGCCAAAGAAAACTAGAGAATGGAGTTGTGGAGTTTGGTTTAAATTGCTGGCTCCCTTCTGAGGTGGTTTGGCTTTCTTTTGTCCCCTTCCCATCCCTGTCCCTGCCAGTTCCCTAACTCATTGCACCTCTGTGTGGGAAGAAGTTGAGGATGAAGAGCNGCCATGAGGTAAGCAGTGGTGAAGGTGGGGTCCTGGGATCTGGGCAAATTTGGTGACAGTAACATGGAGTATGGCAATATCCTGGTTTGGGTTTCAGGGATCTTTATTTTAACTCTGCCTCTGAATCCATTGCCCCAGAGGGAGAGTCCCTTGTCCTCCCAGCAGCAGGCAGCAAGGAGCAGCCTATTCTGACTTTCTTGGTCAGACACAGTGTCCCTTCCCTGCTCTCTCCTCAGCCATCACCACACATGAGCAGCGAGTCTTACTGCAGAGGGATGGGCCTTCCACTGCTTCTGGTTTTCAAGACTGTGTGGTTTTGCACCAAGTATTGTGCTGTCTGTTGACAGCTGTGAAAAAGGCCTTCTATCAGTGCTCTCATGTAGCCTGTGAGAATCCTGGATATGTGGTCCACACAGCAGCAGAATCTCTCAGGGACTTGGTGTTCTCACCCGTAACATGGAAATCAAGGGATGGCAGCATTAGATGGTTTTATAGATAAAACTCAAAAAGCAAGTCAAGTCCAAAAACAGAGCCCGGCATCCAGGAACCCCAGGGTGGATGTGCTTATCATCATAGCATTACTGTGGCTCACCACCTCCCTCTGTCACTTCAGAGAAAGAGTTCACCCAACTCCCCCTGGCTTGAGTCCTTTCTCTTCTCAACCAAGGAGGAAACCCCTAAGTAGAAGACCTCCAGCTTCAATGCACACACATGTTACCATGTACAGTGTCATTGGCTGCAGGATGTCACCAGTGCAAACAGACCTGCTGCTACTAGCAGTGGCTATGGCTGGTGAGTGATGGCCATTGCCATAGTGTGGTGAGTGCAAAGGTCAGAGANACCTGGGCAAGGAGCCCATGTGGGCTTCAGGCATACCATTCCACCCCTTTGACCCCGTTTTTCCCTCTCACTGGACTTGTTGTACCCCTTCGCATGATTGCGCAAGTTCATAGCACAATCATGAGGTTTGCATGAGCTGTGAAGCTGGGATATGTCCATGTCCATATTGTATGTGACACAGGTAGGTTCNTTCCAGGTATCTACCTACCCCATCCTCCATAGCCTTGTCTTTACACCCGGGGCCTTTGACTAGCTCCACAGCAATGTAGCCATGGGAAAGTCTTGGTACCCATTCTTCTCGGCTTCCTGCCCCAAGCACCTTCAGCTTTAGGCTTCAACCAGGCAACTGAGACACAAGACAACTCACAAGGAAGGGGCACACACTTCTGAACAGCTTTCTTTCTTTTTTTTTTTTAATGAAAAAGAAATAAGAAAAGCAAACAACACTTCTCTGGGTGTGCTGCGATAAGACACCACAGCCTGTAAAGAAACTTACAAAACCAAGAGAGAGCAGTCCCAGAGGCTGTGCTTACAGCCACCCCGCCCTCTAAGGGCAGAGGACCCCTCCCTTGAGGCCATTATTTTCTCAGACAAGTATCCACCTTTCCAGGGCTACAAAAAGGAACATGCTTATTCTACTTATTTGGCCTTGTTTCTCTTGGAAGCCCAAGCCATATCTTGTTCACTGCTGGTCCATGACACACACACACAGGAAGCACGGGTTTATGAGATTTTGCAGGTGGAAGGTACTGGGCTGGGGGTTTAGGGGTGCATACCACTCTTCTCACTGACCTCTGGGTCTGCTTAAGTTCTGAGGGGGGGTGGGTAGGAAAGTGAGGCCCTGTATTGCACCTGCTAGAGGTACTGTCCTAGGGGGACTCTTCACTGGGCATCCTGCTGTTAGCTTCCCCTCTTGAGTGGTAGCTAAAGGAGTGCCTGTGTGAGCCAAGGCAAGAAGAAAAAGGGCAGGTGGGGATGCGTCATACCCAAGTTGGCATTGAATTCTGATGGGTGACCAGAAGGTGGTGGGGAGGTACGCATCTACTTGCCATCACCAGCTTCTTAGGCTGACCCTCTCAACCAGTTCCTCCATCACTGCCCCCTTTGATCTAGTCTTTGAGGGTTACCCAGACCCTGCTTTGACATCTTTGTCTTTTCCATGACCCCAGAAAGGCTGACAACATTCTCAAGCCTTAATTTCATGATCTGTCAAATGGAGAGGGTCATGTGAACCTCAAAGGATGACTATACATAGTGTGACCATGTCATTAAAAAGCCCATGAAAGGACCCTGCACATAGTAAGTGCTCAACAAATGGCCANGTCATTGTGGCAAGCTGACACTGGTCTGCCCACTGTAGTTACGAAATCTGTGTAGATTCANATGTGATCATCNGAAGCATCGGNCAGTGTTCTAGAAAGAATACAGATTCTTCCTAGCTTCCTGTGCTGTCTGTGAAGTTCAAATATCTCAGATCTTGGGGTAGTGGAGGGTCTGGTCTGCAGGACCTCCATTGCTTTCCNCTTAGACAGCTCTGTNGGCCNGAAGCTGTTCTCTCCNTAGACTTCGGTGCCTTCCCTGGGGAANAGAACACTGTTGGTGTTAATGCTATTATAGAAATGTGGGCTGAACTGGTTGAGGACAGAGCCTCCATAGCCTAGAGCATTGGTGGGGACTGGGTTGGCCCATTCACCCCCACTCCCATGGCTACTGAGGTTGGTGAGGGNAGTGTAGGAGTTGAAACTTAGTGAGTTCTGCCCCATCTTGTCAGTCGGCTCNGGGCTCAGTCCTGGTGTGGCCACCGANCGGCTCATGGGGTTTGTCCCACTCACATAGGCTGTCATGGTGGAGAGGAAGTTGTTGAGGCATGGGGTGCCTGAGGGGGCAGGGGAGGCCNGCTTCTCTGGGGAGCTGGTGGTGTCCGGTGAGGCANTGTCTAAGACGTCCTGAGGCTCTGTNGGCTTGGGACTGCCTGCCAGGAGACTGGTCTCCGTTTTCTCNGATGCCAAGGAGCCTGTGCTAGAGGATGCGTCTGATTTTCTCTTCCTCTTCCTCCGGAAGTTTCCATTGTCAAACATCTTCTCACAGTTGGGGTCCAGAGTCCAGTAATTCCCTTTGCCTGAGACAGAAGTGGGAGATGTGAAGAAAACAGAGAGATGGACAGAAGGCCCCATTCTGTTCNTCTGNAGTATCATAAACTAAGATCAAGGGCAGCAATGCAAAGAAAAGAACAAAGCCTGAAACAGAAATGGAGAAATTCNGCAACATCTGCCCACCCTACCAGCACCTCTCTCTAAGCACACCCCACACACCTACCTCTCTNTAAACACTCCTCTCATACACTCCCCTCTCTCTAAATACCCCCTACCCCCCCACACACAAGAGGCTCTGGG
>LZPO01076290.1:33537-49983 GCA_001675575.1 Neotoma lepida
ATTGTGTGAGAACCATAGGGAATGTGGCAGGACCATCCTTTGGAGTGACCTGCCTGGCACATCTAGTAATCAGGGCTTCCACTCCTACCCCCATCTCCAGGAAGATCCCCTTTCAGCCTGAGCAAATGTGTGCAGAAGGCTTTCTATAGAGGGAGAGTTGAAAGTGCATAGACAGCATTATCTCCAGGTGGCAGGGAGAGTGATCTTCTTCTAGGCCCCAACATGATAGTTGTGAACAGCATGGAGGTGGACCTCTGAAGACCCTCAGTGCTCCTAGAAGGAAAGCTTCATATTGGAAATGAAAAGCTTTTCCCAACTGATCATTGCTTAGCTAACCTGGATACCATGGGTGGATCTATAGGTAGGAGCAAGGGATAGAGGGAGACAGAGATAGACGATGTGGTGGAATTAGAAGAGGATAGATAGATTAAAGAGAGAGAGAGAGAGGCAGGGAGACAGAAAAGGAGAGAGAATGTTAAGCACATGAGAATCTGCCTGTGGGATGTTGGCTGTTTTTATGTTTGTTGGAGTTGTTCGTGTAGGCTGGTGGGCAGATCCATTCAGACTAAAGACACTTGTTTCTGTTCCATGGGTCTGTGTCCCTGAAGGGGATTCATGTAAGGACCCCTGAAATGTTGTGGTACATCATTGAGGCTGACAGGGGTAAGTATATGCTGCAAGCCTCCTGGTGTGGCCTGTGAGAATTGCTTCTTGTCCCTTAGCATCTAGGTTGTCTTTTGTCAGATCATTGGAATCTCTTCAGTGAGCTCTGACTGCCTTGTGTGCTTAGGCCTGGCCACAGGTAGGTGGGTGTCCATGGAGGATACAGTGTTCCATGTCTGAGACCTCTTGGGGATTTTCGAGAATGGAAAGAGAAGTTTCCTGAATGGTGCCTGGTAGTTAGTATTGGGTAAGGTGGGGAGGTATGAGGTGGGGTGGGGAAGGCAGTGGAGAGAAGAAGCATTGTGACAGAGCTGGAAGTAGGTCAGAATGTTTGCCTGGTAAGGCCTTGGAGATTGTTGAAGTGCGGGCCTGGGCCCAGAGCATGTTAGGCAAGGGGCGAGGTGGGGTGCAATATTTCTTTTTCCGATGTGTCTTTTTCCCCACATCAGCTTCCTGGGCAGCCTGGCTCTAGAGGCAGGCCAGGTTTTGGATGTCACCACCCACTGGGTGGCAGCTGTAGTGGACAATGTCAGGCAGCAGCCACCTGAACATACATCACCAGGAAGGCCAAGGTTTGGGAAGGCAGACGTTCACCTTTCCAATCTCAATATCAGAACATGGAATCATGAGAGACAGGGCTCAGGACCATCAACATGGAACCCTCACAAGTGCACACAGCTGCCTGCCCTTTGTCTTGTATCCTTCATGGAGTGGCCTACTGTCAGGAAGGAAACCAGTTTTAGCCCTCTGTCCCCATGGAGGTGGGTTGTGGTCTCCACTGTGTCATCTTTACACTTTTCCATGTGACCTGAGTCTGAGACACCACCACCCAGCTGCCAGTCAGGCCAGGGTCAGACTGAGAGGCCGTTCATGGCTGGCCACCTTGACCTGGAATTTGATTTTGTCCAGGGTGCAAGGTGTCAGCAAACCCAAGTCCGGCCTGGCAGTTGTGTTGGTCCCCATGGGGATTGGGGTCAAGTAGACAGCTGTTGGGTCCGTGTGTGTGTGTGTGTGTGTGTGTGTGTGTGTGTGTGTTTGAATGGTTTTTGTGTGTTTATATGTGTGTGTCTTGGGGGCGATGGATATCTGTAGGGGAAATGACTGTGAGAATACCCTGGCTGGAGAGCTAGAGGGGACGGTCATCCCCTGTTCCCTAAGTACATGAGTATGTTTCTGATGCTGCTCCCTTATGGTCCAGATTGGCATCTGGTTTGTGTAGGATTCTCTTAGGGTCCTATGCAGGCTCCCTAGTGTGCAAACCCCAACAGCACACCAGCACAGGTCCCGTAATCTGAGGTGAAGCCTTACGGGGGCTTGAAAGTGCCCAAATAGAGTGTCTCAGGGCGGTGCAGTGCATGGGAGAAACAGTGAGATCTGTGAACCACATATGGACACACCCCCAAATCTGCCTTCTGCTCTGGTTTCAGCCTTTCTGTCTGAGCTATCTTCTTAGCAAGTAGTGTTTTGTCTTATGCTTCTTGCACTCAGCTATGTCAATAGTGAAAGTGACTGTTTGGTCCTCCCAACCCCATATTGTCATAGTTCATAGCCTCTAGAACCATTGTTTTTCAAACTTCCTAACAGTGTGACCACTTAAACATAAAAACCCAGCAGAGGCTCCTGGAAAGGTCAGCTTCACTTGTGGTGTATTATAGGGAAAACTCATTAGCAGGAAAGCAATGTGAGTTTTCATGACATCAGCAGCTCTTTCCTGGACATTCTATTGTGTCCTGGAGAGCTGTGGCATGCTCTGTGATGTCAACTATGTTGTGGCAACACCAACTGGCCTTAAGGAGTTTCTTCATTGCCTTAATTCACCAATGAACGTGATGGAAAGACTGAGGTGTCTACTTTTGAGAGAGAATGTACAGTGTAGAGAGACCAGGGACTGACAGAATAAAGCTAACCTTCAGCCTCAATGTAAAACATAAGAAATGATCGAGAGAATGGTGCAGTGAGTTCTGTGCAGGCAAACTGAAGCTTCCTGGAGGATGTGGGCTTGAGCTGATCTTTGAGAACTGGGATACAGAAGGTTGGAGTCTCTGGGAACAAACTGAACATCCCTGGTTGTCTTGACTCTTGAAATTCAATAATTCCTTGCTATTAATTGTCCTGGCACAGAGACCAGGAACTGGTAAGGCCAAAATTTTATGCTGGGAACTCTTGGCTTTCATTCATTTAGGAGGAAAGGCATTGATGGGGGAAGGGGGAAATGAGACCAACATTAAAGTGGGAGGGATTAATGAGGTGTTCCTATTTGAAGGCAGGACACCACTGTGCTTCAATCAGAGTGGCTGGCTTTATGTCCTGCCCAACGGCTCTGTGTGTCCTGAGTTGTCAGTGAGGTGACTCGTTGGGTCTGGTGACCATGTTCTGGCCTTGCATGTCTTCTCCACCAATAGCTATATGCTTAGAGTGACCTGTCAGGATATTTAGGGACCCTCAAAATCACTGGGATGATAGTGAACTAAAGCAATTTTCTCCTGACTTGTAAATCTATAGACATGGACTCTGCAGCCAAGTTGAATGCTGAGTCTGCAGCTGTGAATAAGCCAGAGGAGGCTATCTCCTTGGTTATTTGGAGCATATGCTACAAGGGAAGAGAGAACCAGATGGCTCAGATAACCACCTGGCTTCAGATAGGGGAGACAGCTGAATTTCCCATAGGGGACATCTCCAACCTGGAATCAAATAATTTGGCATATCAGTGAGTCATTGGCATACAAGTTTTCTCAGACATTTGATTAGGACTCAAGGTGGCCTGTCCATCTTCTATGCATTGTCTCAGTGCAAGTTAACTTGTGTTCATGATCCCACAGGGAGCACAAGGGAGCCACCATCCCTTCAAACCATCCTCACCAAGATGCAGGTGAAGCAGAAGGTGGAGAGACTGACCACTCTGGTAAAGGAAATGAGCATTGAAAGAAATTAGCAGTGAGATCACCTCATCTGTATCCCAGAACAAGCATGGAGAATAGGTATTCATTGTTTCAAACCTTGTGGTTTCAATATTAGGTCCACTCTGTCATCCTTAATTCATTTTATATAAGGTCTGTGTTTCTGGTAAGCTGCATCTTGGAGATATGCCTTTGCCCAACATCATGTCTCTAAATCCTTCCCATAATAAGAACTTCACACCTGGGCAGGAATGACATGGGGACAAATAATTATTTTGCTTTCTCTAAAAGAAACAAACCAAACAACAAACAAACAAAAAACCTAGAGACCCTGGCATGTTTCATATTTCTCATTGCTTGTGGTAAAGGTGTGTGAGTTCCCAACATGCATTTGCATTTTTGGAGATTCTATCAAGTGGCCGCTTGTATGAGAACTTAGTTACTGTGAGTTTGAGTTGATATTTTGTTTTTACTTGCTTGGAGAGGCCTTGTGAGTTGGATTCTCCAAGTAGCTGTTGGAGAGGCCTGGTCACACATCTTAGTGTGTGGATACAAGGCCTGAGACTGATCTCTGCTCCTTTTGTTTCACTCTGAGATGACAGGCTTGCATTTATTCAGCATCCAGTTGATAGCGTTCTCTCACTCTCCATGTATCTTTGTCTCTGTCTCTTTGTGTTTCACACACAAATGTGTATGTGTTTCGCACTTTTATGTGTGTGTGCGTTTGTGCATGTATCTCTTACTATTCCCTGCAGTCAAGGATCTGTGGTTGGGCCTGAGCACTTATTTGCCTGTCTCCCATTTGCCAGGTGATACCTTGGTAAATATTGTGTGCCCTAATTTGACCAGTAGAGTTCTGCCAGGGTGCTTACCTTTATTCCACATAGATATCCCCTTGGGGAGTTGACCTATCTTTCATAATGTTGAGTCCAATCCTCAAAAATGCTCACGATGTTGTTTTGGACTCCATTGTCCCAGGCACCATCATTGAGAATGTATGTTTGAAGACAGGAGAATCATCTTCACAGCTTCTGGAGGGCACAGACCTGTAGAGTAGACACCAAGGAACTTTGAAAACTATTTCAGCAAGATTACTGAGAGAGCTCATGTAGCCCCACCTCCCATCATCGATACTCCCTGCCTCTGTGTGGCCTATGGTCGGGACAGCAAGTTTAATAAATGCCAGAGCTTCCCAGTACATAGGAGACAGGATGTGGCATCCCATGGCCTCCAGTAATCTAGAACACACCCTAAATTCGTGTAGTACTTGAGGACTATATTCATGGTGTTCTTTACCTCTAGGGCCAGGACCTCCCACCAGCCAAATCCTTTCCTCTGAAAAGCTCAAAATGGAGCATAAGCATGTCAGGTCACACATGCAGAGTTTAGAGAATGAGAACATCAAGGCCTCAGAGAATTTTAATCATCTGGCCAGGAATTTAGTCCTGTATTGTCAAGTGCCTGCCTTTCAGGGCATGATGCAATGGCCAACTCTGACTTTCTTTGTCACTGCACTGCATGGTCTGAAACTCTGGTTTCAGCCTTTCTGCCTCTGAGCTAGCTTCCTTAGCAAGTAGTGTTTTATCTTGTGCTTCTTTCGCTCAGCTATGTCAGTAGTGAAAGTGACTGTTAGCTCCTCCCAACCCCATATTGTCATAGTTCATAGCCTCTAGAACCATTGTTTTTCAAACTTCCTCATGGTGCGACCACTTAAATGTAATATCCCAGCAGAGTCTCCTGGGAAGGTCTGTTTGATTTGTAGTGTATTATAGGGAAAGCTCATTAGCAGGGAAGCACTGTCAGTTCCCATGACATCAGCAGCTCTTTCCTGGACATTCTATCGTATCCTGGAGAGCCGTGGCATCCTCTGTGATGTCACCTATGTTTTAGCAACACCAACTGGCCTTGAGGAGTTTCTTCATTGCCTTCACCATTTACCACTGAACATGATGTCAAGACTGAGGAGTCTATTTCTGAGAGAGAATGGACAGTGTACACACACCAGAGAATAACAGAAGAAACCGGACTTTCAACATCAGGGTTAAACATGAGGAAAGAATGATTGAGGGAATGGTGCAGTGAGTTCTGTGAAGATAAACTGACACTTCCTGGAGGATGTGGACCTGAGCTGAGTCTTCGAGTAGGGGGACAGAAGGTTGGAGTCTCTGGGAACAAACTGGACTTCCCTGCTTCTCATGGCTGTTGAAATTCAAGAATTCCAGTCTATTAGTTGCCCTGGCTCAGAGATCAGGAACTGGTAAGGCCAAAGCTTTATGCTGGAAACTCTTGCCTTTTATTCTTTTTGGAGGAAAGTCATTGATGGGGAGGGGAAATTAGAAGAACATTAGAGAGGGAGGGATTAATGAGGTGTGCCTACTAGAAAGCAGGACATCCCTGTGCTTCAACCAGAGTGGCTGACTTTATGTACTGCCCAAATGCTGTGTGTTTCCTGAGTTGTCAGTGAGGTGACTTGTTGAGTCTGGTGACCATGTTCTGGTCTTGCATGTCTTCTCCACCAATAGCTATATGCTTAGAGTGATCTCTCAGGATATTTGGGGAAAACCTCTAAATCACTGGGATGATTGTAAATGATGGCAATTTTCTCCTGACTTGTAAATCTACAGACATGGACTCTGAAGCCAAGTTGAATGCTGAGTCTGCAGCTGTGAATAAGCCTGAGGAGGCTATCTCCTTGGTTATTTGGAGCCTATGATATAAGGGAAGAGAGAACCAGGTGGGTGAGATAACCACCTGGCTTCAGGTGGAGGAGACAGCTGAATTTCCCACAGGGGACTACAGAAGCCTGGAATCAAATAATTTTGGGTATCAGTGAGATATTGTCATACAAGCTTTCTCAGACATTAGATTAGGTTCGGCGTGGCCTGTCCATCTTCTCTACCTTGTCACACTGCAAGTTAACTTGTGTTCATGTTGCCACATGGAGCACAAAGGAGCCACCATCCCTTCAAACCTTCCTCACCAAGATGCAGGTGAAGCAGAAGGTGAAGAATTTGACCAATTAGCTACAGCAAATGACCATTTAATGAAATTAGCAGTGAGATCACATATACAATATACATATACAATAGGTAATCATTGTTTCAAACCCTGTGCTTTCAATCTTAGGTCCACCCTGTGGTCCTTAATCCATTTTATATAAAGTCTGTTTTTCTGGTAGGCTGTATCTTGGAGATATGCCTTTGCCCAACATCATGTCTCTAAATGCTTCCCAGAGGCAGAACTTCAGACCTGCAGAGGAATGGCATGGGAGCAAAGACTATTGTGCTTTCTCTAAAACAAACAAACAAACCAGAGACTGTGGCACGTGTCATATTACACATTGATTGTGGCAGTAGTGTTTGAGTTCCCAATATGCATTTGCATTTGAGGAGATTCTATCAAGTGGCGGCTAGTATGAGAGCATAGTTGCTCTGAGTTTCTGTTGATATTTTCTTTTTACTTGTTTGGAAAGATCTTGTGAGTTGGATTCTCCAAGTATCAGTTGGAGAGGCCTGATAACACATCTGAGTGTGTGGATACAAGGCCTGAGACTGATCCCTGCTCCTTTTGTTTCTCTCTGAGATGACACACCTGCATTTATTCAGCACCCAATTGATAGCGTTGTCTCTCACTCAGTCTCTCTCTGTCTTCTCCATGTATCTTTTTCTCTGTCTCTTTCTGTTTCAAACACAAATGTGTATGTTTTGTGTACTTTTATGTGTTTGTGCATTTGTGCATGTACTTCTCAATCATCCCTGCAGTCAGGGATCTGTGGTTGGGCCTGAGCAGTTAGTTGCCTGTCTCCCAGTTCCCAGGTGAGATCTTGGTAAAAGTTGTGTGCCCCACTTTTAGCATTACAATTTTTCCAGGGTGCTTACCTTTGTTCCACATAGGTATCCCCTTAGGGGGCTGAGAAATCTGTCATGATGTTGAATGCAATCCTCAAAAATGCTCATGATGTTGTTTGGGACTCCATTGTGCCAGGCACCATCATTGAGAATGTATGTTTGAAGACAGGAGAAATATCTTCATAGCTCCTGGAGTGCACAACCTGTAGAGTAGACACTAAGGAACTTCGAAGACCACTATTTCAGCAAGCCTCCTGAGAGAGCTCATGTAGCCCCACCTCCCATCATGGAAACTCCCTGCCTCTCTGGCCTATGGTCAGGATAGCAAGTTCAGTAAGTGCCAGAGCTTCCCTGTACGTCCAAGACAGGATGTGGCATCCCATGGCCTCCAGTAGTCTAGAACACACCCTTAATTCATGTAATACTTGAGGCCAATATTCTTGGTGTTCTTAACCTCTAGGACCAGGACCTCCCACCAGCCAAATCCTTTCTCTGAAAAGCTCAAAATGGAGCATAAGCATGTCAGGTCACACATGCAGAGCTTAGAGAATGAGAACATCAAGGCCTCAGAATATTTTAATCACCTGTCCAGGGAGTTAGTCCTGTGTTGTCAAGTGCCTGTCTTTCAGGAGACCACAACATGATGCAATGGCCAACGCTGACTTTCTTTGTCACTGCTCTGCAGGGTCTGAAACTCTGGTTTCAGCCTTTGTGCCTCGGAGCAAGCTTCCTTAGCAAGTAGTGCTTTGTCTTCTTCTTCTTGCACTCAGTTTTGCCAAGAGTGAAAGTGACTGTTAGCTCCTCCCAACCCCATATTGTCATAGTTCATAGCCTCTAGAACCATTGTTTTCCTGCCTTCCTCATGGTGTGATCACTTAAACATAATATCCGAGCAGAGGCTCCTGGAAAGGTCAGCTTGACTTGTAGTGTATTATAAGGAAAGCTCGTTAGCAGAGAAGAAATGTCAGTTCCCACGACATCAGCAGCTCTTTCCTGGATATTCTATTGTATCCCAGAGAGCCATGGATCCTCTGTGATGTCACCAATGTTGTGGCAACACCAACGGGCCTTGAGGAGTTTCATCATTGCCTTCATCATTCACCAATGAACATGATGGCAAGACTGAGGTGTCTACTTGTGAGACAGAATGGAGAGTGTAGAGCGACCAGAGAATGACAGAAGAAAGCTGGCCTTCAGCCTCAGTGTAAAACATGAGGAAAGAAATGAATGAGAGAATGGTGAAGTGAATTCTGTGCAAGCAAACTGAAGGTTCCTGGAGGATGTGGGCTTGAGCTGGATCTTTGAGTAGTGGGGTACAGAAGGTTGGAGTCTCTGGGAACAAACTCGACTTCCCTCATTGTCTTGACTCTTGAAATTCAAGGATTCCTTGCTATGAATTGTCCTGGGATCAGGAACTGCTAAGGCCAATTCTTTATGCTGGGAACTCTTGGCTTTCATTCGTTTTGGAGGAAAGGCAATTATGGGGTTGAGGGAAATGAGAAAACATTAAAGAGGTAGGGATTAATGAGGTGTGCCCATTTGAAGGCAGGACACCACTGTTCTTCAACCAGAGTGTCTTGGTTTAGGTACTGCCCAGCTGCTCTGTGTGTCCTGAGTTGTCAGTGAGGTGACTTTTTGAGTCTGGTGACATGTTCTGGCCTTGCATGTTTTCTCCATCAATAGCTGTATGAATAGAGTGACATGTCAGGATATTTGGGGACCCTCTAAATTACTGGGATGATTGTGACTCATGGCAATTTTCTTCTGACTTGTGAATCTATAGACCTGGACTCTGCAGCCAAGTTGAATGCTGAGTCTGCACTTGTGAATAAGCCTGAGGAGACTATCTCCTTGGTAATTTGGAGCATATGCTATAAGGTTAGAGAGAACCAAATGGCTGAGATAACCACCTCCCTTCAGATTTTGGTGAAACCTGAGTTCCCCAGAGAGTGCATCTCAAGCCTGGGACATAATAATTTGGGGTGTCAGTGAGTCATTGGCATTCAAGCTTTCTCAGACATTTGATTAGGACTCAGATTGGTTTGTCCATCTTCTCTGCCTTGTCACACTGCATGTTAACCTGTGTTCACGTTCCCACAGGGAGCTTAAGGGAGCCAACATCCCCTCAAACCTTCCTCACCAAGATGCAGTTGAAGCCGAAGATGCAGAGACTGACAATTCAGCTACAGAAAAAATGACCATTGAAAGAAATTAGCAGTGAGAACACCTCATCTTTATCACAGAAAAAGCATGGAGAATAGGTATTCATTGTTTCAAAACCCATGGTTTCAATCTTTGGTCCAAACTGTCATCATTACTTCATTTTATGTAAGGTCTTTTTTTCTGGTAGGCTGCATCTTGGGTGTATGCCTTTACCCAGCACCGTAGCTCTAAATGCTTCCCAGAGGCAGAACTTCAAACATTGGCAGAGATGACATAGGGACAAAGGATATTCTACATCCTCTAAAAAAAATCCCCACAGCTTGCATCATGAGTCATATTACTCATGGAATGAGGCAATAGTGTGTTAGTTTCCAGCATGCATATGGAGAGATTTTATGAAGTTGAGGAGTTTGTCATATATGGTGATCTTTTTATAGAATTGAGTGTTTGTTTCACTGGTTCTTTTGTATGGTTGTTTTTGGTTTGATTTTATTAGTATTGACTCAGTATTCTCTGGTGCAGTATGATTTAAAATTCAGAACTTATTGACATGAGTTATGATCTTTGTTGTTTCTTTATGACTAATGATATCTAATTTTATGTTTTCAACATGTAATTATTTGTGTGTGAACTCACACACATTACAATCACTCAGGTGTGCACACACTGTAACTCACATTTCAATGGTGGAGGAGAATAGCTTACTGGGGTTCAATGCCTTTTTTCTACCATTTTACCCAGGAATCAAATGCAGGCTTGTTGACATGTACCTTTACCTGCTGGACCATCTACTAGTCTGTAATTTTTTAAATGTAGACATTTATACCAATAGACTTCGACATCCCTCTTGCAACATCTTTTTTATAGTTTCCAATATTCTGTTATTTTCATACATTTCAGGAATGTTATGTTTCATTTCTACCACTATTTCGGTCTAAGAATTTTGGAACCCATTCCAAATTTCTTTAGCATCTCACTGATTGTTCAGTGTATTATTTTCTAGCCTCCATGTGTTTGTACATTTGCTATGGTTTATTTTTTTCTATTTTGTACTTTTTTATACTGTAATCTTACAAAAATAAAAGTTACTTCAGTTACCTTGTTTTTGAGAAGATTTGCTTTGCATAAAATCATTTTGAAAAGAAATTGCTTAGGCTGCTGATTAAGTATGTATTCTGTTACTGTTCCTTGGAAAGTTCTGCAGATGTTAAATCAGTCCATATATTTGTATATAGTTTGTTCATTGGTTTCCTTTTGTTTTGATGGCCTCTCTACTGATAATAATCAAGTATTAAAATCACCCAAAATAATGTGTTCTATGCATTGTCTCATATTTAGTAGTGTGTGCTTTATAAAATTAGGTACAACAATATCACAAGAATATATGTTTATGGACTCTTGTTGAATTTCTCACTTTATCAATATGTAGTGACCTTCATTTTCTCATTCACTACTTTAAGTTTAAAGCATACGTTATGGACTACCAGTATGGTTATTCTTGTTTGTTCCCACATGTGATTTTTTTGCCTATTTCATTGGCACTGAAGTTCATTTGCTGCAGGAACTAAATAGCTCTATGTAATAGAATACTATTTTAAGGTGTACTATGTTTATTTATATTGAATATGTTTAACTCTGTGAAGCTATGTTCCTGTTCCTGTGTAAAACACCTGATGGTTTAATAAAGAACTGAACAATAGCAAGGCAGGAGAAAGGATAGGTGGAGCTGGCAGGCTGAGAGTATATATAAAAGAAGAAAACTAGGAAGAAAGATCTAATATTGAGGAACCAGAGAAGGAGGAGGACTCCAGGGACCAGCCACCCAGCTACACAGAAAGCCACAGAGTAAGAGTAAGATTTTCAGAATTTAGAGAATGGGAAAAGCCCAGAGGCAAAAGATAAAAGGGTTAATTTAAGAAAAGCTGGCTAGAAACTAAGCCAAACTAAGATTGGCATTCATAAGTAAGAATGCCTCCGTGTATGCTTTGTTTGGGAGCTGGGTGGAGGGCCCCCCAAAGAGCAAAAACTTCCAAAAACTGCTCTCTCCCATTTATGTAGTCTATCTGGCAGGCCATGTATTCTACAATATTGGAATATGAGACAATTAAAAGTAGAATTATGTCAAGTTTTAAAATAATTACTGTCATTTTGTTTTTTAAAAATATTTTCCCCAATACTTAGTTGGTTATATTGTGTTGTAATGACATTTATTCCTTTCAATATTATCATTGTTACCTTTGTAAGGTGATTTGACTTTAAAAAATCAGTTAACATCTCCTTTACTATATCATGTTTCAAATTTTCAAGATAGCTTTTATTTAAATATTTTTGGCCCAATGATGTGTATGGGCTTTCTCACACATATTTATATTCAGCCTTCCCATTTCTTTTCTTCTTGCTTTGAGTTTGGGAAAGGTTACTTCTAACCTGTTATTTCTGTCTGTTTTTATAGAATACATTACCAGGATACATTAAGATGTTTATATTTAGCTACCTTAAATCCCCCAAAGATGAATATATTCTGAATGTAAGGTATCTTTTATATTATTCAAAAGAAGAATTCTTTAAAAACTAGGATTTTCAAGACAGCACTGCTCAATTTCACCCAAGTAGAAAAATGACCTTATTATAGGCTATGATAGGCAATACCAACGGTTGTTAGAAAATTTAAGCCGCCTTGTCCAGGCTTGTAAAATTCCAGTTTTGTCCATATTCTGCAAAGCCTTTTGATACTGCTGCATAATTTATTTGAAGTATAATGACACTATGAGTAATCCAAGCTATTGATCATGTTTGAATGACAGATGTAATAGTAAAACTTACCCTAAAGGTTTCTCTTTTAATTACCAATAACCTCATATGACAAACAAATCACTGGAAGTATCAGTGATATTTAAAATGTTAATTTATTCATAATAGATATATGGCCTCAGGTGGAAAAGTATTAACATTCAAAAGGAGTATAGTGAAAAGCACGTGAGTAAGTCATGTGCACAAGAGTGGGGTTGTCTCCATTCTCCTGATANGAGAAGTAGAATATATGGATTATGTCTTAATGTTCATCAGTCTCTGGAATGATGTAATGATGTCTTCAGTAATGTGCTATTTGTGTGTGTCTGTTAAATGAATGTGTATTTTCCTGTCTTTCAGTTTGACTGTGTCTTCTTACATTGGAAAAAAATTCACTCCCTTATTTCTTCCATTTATTTTCACCTTGCCCATGGGGTCAAGTTGCCTTAAGAAAAGAGAATGAAGTGCAGTTGTCTTCTCCTGAGTGACAAAACGTTGAATAAGTTAGAGGCACAAGAGTAGTGTTGTCTTCATTCTGGATATATGAGAACTCCAGTATAAGGAGTATGTCTAAGTGCTCATCAATTTACTGGAATGGCATAATGATTTCTTCACTGACATGCATGCTAGGCTGCAGCCACAGTAGGTAGCTAGGGGATTGGAGAACTAAAAGCAGTTATAGGTCAGAGAGGTACCTGTGCCTTTTGGATAAAGTAAATGAGGATATACTCTGAGGTCATGTGTCCACATGGTTTAGCATGGGGAGGTGTATTAGATTGTGACAGACTTTTTGATCATAATTGTTGCCTGGTAAAACTGGTGGAATACTCTATGCCAATAACATGGGCTTAAGAAGCAGGGAGGAGCTAAGCTGCAGTATTATCTTTGGATATTTTACTGTTCCAATGTAATTGCCTTTGTACAAGCTTTAATATCAGCTTACATTGGAGGTGAGTCTCCCAATCAGACCATGCCAAGCAAATGTAACTACTACACAAAGCAAGTTCACTGAATCTCATTGAACATAGTGTGTAAAGAAGCTGTTCAAAGACTTTTTTGGTGGATGTCCTCTTACATAAGAAGGAAAACTCTTGACTAAGAAATATAAGGACTCAAAATGATCCACTAAAGGGTGATTTTTCCATTGTTACTTGAATTCAGCAATGTTTTAAACTATTTGTTATACTAGACTGGGGGTGATGTAGGATGTGATTTTCTCTAACTTGACAGATGCCAAACATTGTCTATCTGAAGGTCTTTGAAACTGTGGATCCACAATAAACTCCCAGCTCAGAAAATATAATTCATTATGTTTCAAGTGGAATCTGGAGTCCAGAAAATAGCTGAGGACATGCACTACACTCCATGACAGGGTGTTGCTATTGTATACTGAGAAGCCTTGGGCACTGCCTCTTGTCCTGTTGTCACTGGTTTTTCTACCTGAGGTTACTGTACTATTGGCCAGCTAATAATGTAGCTTTCTTTATATTTCTATGTATACAATCTATGAGCATTGGGGAGGTGCCATTTTCACTAGAGGAGTGTTTGAGTTACTTGGAAATGATATTCCTTAATAATCCTTTAATCCAGCCCTATGCATTGACTCAAGCTGAGAGAACCACCTGTGACCAGAATTGCCTAAGATAGTGGGCATTCCTGGTGAGAAAATAAAGGGGGGGGCTGTTGTTCAGTGTTTATCCAAGTGATTGAATCTAGGTAAAACAGCTTGATTTCTAGTTGAAATGTTTCCCTGAAAGATAATTGTTTTACTGATATACTCAGTACTTTTCTTGGGTTCTTTGTCAGGGTTTGAATTGAATGGAGTCTTCATTCTGTAGGATAAGGTAATGTTTTTCTCTGCCTTAGAAGCCTCAGGTGGTTTGAAATATGTTGACCACAGTGTAGAGGGCAGATTTCAGAAGTATGCAGAACTCTAGAATTCTTGAGCAAGAAGAAACAGCACAGTCTCTCATTTCCTTTCTTGGTAAGTTTATCAAAAAGCAAAATTAAAACAATCCATGAATCTATATACATTTAATGTGCAAGGGAGCATCTTGACTGGTCTCGGTTCCTGTCTTCTAGGCAGAGTAAAGAGAGAAACCATATACACAGAGCCTCATAGAGTGTCCCTGAGTGATTCTGGCCTCTCCAAACCCATTCTTCATTTCCAGGGGTCTTCCTATGGTCCTGGTTATTCTGGCCTGTAATCTTGGAGTTCACAGCACATCATTTTTTTTGCACAAAATTTGTTTTATATGTTTGTTTTTTATATTTTTCCAGATTATTATTTGATTGTTACTTCTCCCTCTGTGGAAATCAAATCCATCAATTTATGCCTGAATGTTCTTTCTAGTCTTGTAAAATTTTACCAGTATGACAATCTTATCAAAAGTTAAAAATTGCAATTATAGATGTGAAAAAGTGTATGTATGAATCATTAGACCTGAACCCTACACAAAGAAGTAGGAGAAAGTCAGGATTTCTGAGATTTGGATATATAGTAATCCAAGGGGAATAAGACAATCCTTCAATGGATATTAATATTTCATCCTTTTTTAGATTAATTATTATTTAATTAATAATAGCACTATAAATAATCCCCATACATTTGCACAAAACCCACAATGCTTTTACTAGGTTATTCATGGCCTATATTCTCATTAAATTTTATTATATACATAGTATGTTTATGTATTATGTATTAATGTACATCCCTAACTTAACAAATACTACCTTCTTATTTATGTGTCTCTCCTACTTGTGGCCTATTTGTTTCTTCTCTCCTACTTTTTTGCATACTCCATACTTTTCATCATTCATCTTCAACTATTTCATCCTTATTTTCATAGAAATTGTATTTGAGTCAAGTATATTTCTTTCTTATATTCTTTCTTTGGTTTTTCTTTATGGTTTCTTTCCTTCCTCTTCAAGTTCCTTCCATCTTCCCTTCCTTCATTTCTTACTTTCTCTCTTCCTTTCTTTTATATATTTGTAAATGTCCCACTTTAGGAGAGCTACAGATTGAGTCAAGGACCAAATACATGTCAGACAATGATTATGCAGTCAAACAACATGCTGATAAGGAACACAATTTGATAGGAAACTTCTAAAATTGTATGAAGCTTAGGCTTCTGGTTTACCTAGAGGATGTGTAGCATCAAGGAGAAAGGTTTGTGTTCTCACTCAAGGTGAACATAAGCAGAAGCAGTCACTTCCATGCTTGGGTGGGATGCTGTTTAAAACCTGTAGAATAGGAAGAAGTTCTTGTGTCCAGGTTTCAGTAACTTTGTGGTTAAATTTGAAATACCCGATTCATTTTTAATTTTGTGGCATTTCACCCCAATTTGCTCAAAGTCCCCTAGAGGATTGTAAGGGTCAAAATTGAGAAAGCTTTTCAGCCATGATTTTGCATATCTAGAGGTTATTCCTTGTGAAGACCCTAGGTGAACACAGGTGAAATAATGGGTAGCATAGGGCCTCTTTGTAATTTAAGATAGAGTTTGGTTTCACAATGTCCATAAGATGGCAATGGAGAAAGCATTCTGTGTTTGTTCTCTAGAGAGAAAGCCAAGCCTCAAAGATTCAGAAGACATCACATGATTCTCATATGTAGTCTATACAGGATGCCATATCTACTATTAATGCTGTACAAGTTTTAAGACAGAGCAATGATGAGTCTGTAGTGGAAGCCACAACCTCAGCTGGAGTTAACACAGGTTATAGTTCAAAGATCAGAAAAGAGACATTTCTACTCTTCTCAGTGTAGTTATCTATTCTTTTGTGAGAACTCTTAGCTTAAAATGTAGAGATTAGCCTTTCAGACAGATAAAATACACAAAAAGTTCCTGTTGAGACCTCACAGCTTGTCCTCATGAATGAAAAAGTTGTCAAAAGTATGTGGGCTTCCTAGACTCTCATTGGTAAACAGGGAGGATATCATGTCTCCAGCCAAAGAGAGAGGATGGTATATTTTCAGGAATCTCATCAGCAATTTCAACAGTATTCAAATGGCCTGGTAGACACATGAGTTAGTGAGCAGGAGGCTTCTACTTGGGACATGCAAGCAATTTCATATCTCAAGAAAA